>LLCD01001499.1:0-10719 GCA_001414355.1 Hymenoscyphus salicellus
GATTTTAGAGGGGTCTAGTCACTCGTCATTTACCATGAACTTGTTGCCGCTACTGCTCTCTTGAAAACCTCAGCAACTATTCTCTAAGAGTAAACTGTCGGCCAGCATGAAGGAAAATCGAGGGAATGGTTCCGCTTCATTTGGCATGACATGACCACAAGTACTAGTATGCTTTGTTCACCATTTTTGAGATTGACCATTATTGCTATCTTACTAGTCAATATCGTAAGATTGGTGAATATTTTCGGACTTTATAGGTAAGAAGTGTATTGGGTGCTGAAGATCATGGAGAATTGATTGAATTGTAATAGGTAGTTATCTAAGGTGTTTATATAGAGAGTGTAGAAGGATTAGGCAGACAGGAAGCATCTAGGTAGACAGGAAGCTTTTTAGGCAGACAAGCTATAAGTGGTATAATAAGAAAGTGTATCAAATAAGAAAGTGTTATTCGATAACACCTAATAATGAATTAATTGTAGGTGCGATTGTTAAGCCTGCCATTCCCCTCCCTTTTAGTAAACAACTTCATTCCTCTAAAACATATAGGTCAATAGTCCTCAATCGTCCTAGGTACGTAGGATAATTTACTTCAATTACTCTACAAAGTTGGAGCGAGGGCTAGCCTTGCTAGGTAAGCAGGTAACTTCGTGCATGCAATACTTCTTGCAATAGATTTACCACCCTAGTTACGTCCTATGTTACCATGTAAAATCTCCTTGCCTCCCTAAAAAGTGGAGGGCTCAAAAAGGGAATTTTTGCGAAATAGTATATCACACGTTCTATTCATAAAGTCCGAGAAATCCGCGATATTGATCAATCCCCGCGGTTTTCCAACTCATGGTCTTCCAATAAACTCTGAGCAGCTCTTCGGCTATTGATATAAACCTTCAACCCCTTGTTGAAATTCGTCATGCATTTGATAGCAAGCACAATAGTGAGTGCACTAAGTATCGTAGACATTATAGCAAAAAACGCAATGCTTTGTTGCGATAAGTGAAAAAGGCCTCCGCCACTTATTTGAGGCGCAATGCGTAGCACAAACAGCCAGATAAAAGCTCCCATCAATGTGATGTGTAATATCTTCCTCAATCAGCAAAATTCATGCATTGCAATCAATACTTGACTTACAAGGACGAAAATCATTCCAATTTTGTTTTCTCGCCTCATAAATCACGCAGACGCCACCAAAACTAGTATAATTGTAGTTGGAATGATTATAACAACAGCCACCTGACCGACGCTGTAGCTGGGAGGGCTGAGGACAAAAATCCGAATTACCAGACCCATAAAGAAGAAGAAATCAAATTTGAGAACGCTTATGTAACTCTATGTATGATGTCAGATGATTGCACCTTTGACAGATTGTAACTTGGCGGGCGGTCTACTATTTCTTACCTTGAACATGAAATATCTCCTCTGTACAACTAGATCCGCATTAAGTTGGCGATATATAGTCCACTGAAACTCCTTGTATAGCTGGAATCCGACGAAAATCGTCAGGCAACAATATGTTCCAGTAGCAATAACCGTAATGATGCTCGAAGACCTCATATATCCATACATTTTTGCCAACTCAACCAACTCAGTGAGACCTGTACTTTCTGGTACAACTGCCATATCCGCACTTCCGGTGGGAAGAGTGGGATCTGTACCCCCTGGGGGAAGTATGAGTAGAATGTGAGAAGCTCTCCCCATGAAATCAATTTGCAAACCAGCATAAATGCTGAGGCAAGCCGCAAAGACACAAAGTCCACCTAACTGAACCGTATTTCGCTGGGCCAATGTGTCATAGACTATCAATGCTTGGTAGAGGGTTCCGAATATAAGAAGCGACATGAAGGTTGGCACAGATCTTATTGAAGTGTCCCCAGAAGTCGAGTTGATAGAGAACATTGCCCTAAAAGGGTTATTACTAGAGGAGTAGAGGCTGAGCCATCTCGTTTTACTTACGCTTCAGTTGTGAGCACGGTGAAAGTTTCAATCACTGTTGCTACCAACAGAATCCAAGGCCATCTCGAAGTGGGTCGATAAAACACCATGGCTAGAAGAAATGGTGTTGCAATGAAGTCTTACTTCGGTACTCGTATATCGAGCGCGAGACTGGTATATTCATATTCCGTTGATTGATGAGGACGAGCAGGGGCCGGGGCCTCTCAGCTGCCCAGAGCTTGGTCGCTTGTTGCGAATCACCACGTAACTATTGTGAAACATTGATTTCCTTTTTACACTGTACCACACAATTGATATCACGGGTGCGGCGTGGCATCATACTCCTATTTTTAGAGCGAGACAGCGGTAGTTACGTGCCTTTTTCGCTGAATGTTGTGTGGTCGTTCAAGTCTTCTCGTACTATTCCAAGAAACAAAAAACCCACTTTGACTTAATGTTGAAGAGGAAGTTCTTTCAGCGTATATTGTCTATTTTAATTCGAAGATGTCTGGAGCGGTATCCAATAAGCAAAATTGGACGGGAGGGCCTCAAAACAGAGGGACTTTCGACATCCTCTGGGCATGCTTAAGCAGTCTGGCGCTGTGCGTTTGGGGAGCTGTCCATCCAAACATTCTGCGTCATCCCAGTTATCGGGGGTCCCTTCTCACACGTGTCGGAATGATGGTGGTAGCTATCGTGTTCCCAGAAATCATCATTTCATCAGCTTGGCGTCAACTTCGATCCTCACAATGGCTACAAACAAAGCTCAACGCCATACGTCCCAATCAAAAAATCCCCCCCGAAGTATAATTTTCTACCCTCACTGTGAAAAGTGCTGATGGTTTGGCAAAATAGAGTCAATTCAGAGAGCACCGTGATGAGGAGGCTGCAGTTGAAAGGGATTCACAGCGATAATTATTATTTGAGAGCAGACAAGACATTGGCGAACCCCCTCTCCGCAATGCCGATTCCAGAAATTATTTACGTGAGAAGAGTACGACAACAGGGGATTTCGGGGTCAACAGAGAACCGCTTCAGTGGAACTTGGAGCAAGCATTCTTCGCCACCATGGGGGGATTTTCTATTGAGAACGTATACCTGAATGAGACAATCACAAAAGTCACTATACGAAGCATCGTGACAGCCGATGGTGTTCTTCAATTGGCCAAACTTGGACTCGTTCCACTTATCAAATCCGAAGACATCGCAGATCGATCAAAAGCTGATGATGTGGCAAAGCTCTTTATTTTATCTCAAATCATTTGGTTTGGACTGCAAGTGATAGGACGACTTGCTGCAGGCTTGCCGGTCATTCCACTCGAGCTCCACACGACCGTTCATGTTTTTTGCGCCATTGTGATGTACTTGCTGTGGCTCAAAAAACCTTATGATGTACGAAACTCAGTGTCGCTGAATGAGCCAGGTGCAAAAGCGATAGCTGCTCTCTGTATTTTTTACAAAACAACCTCTGAGCGCCATGCCAAAGCCGTTGCTCAATTCGAAACTACGAGAATTAGCTATTGGAGAGACCGTGCCGTTCGAGCTGCAAACAACTTGCTGGACCATGACTCCCCTCCAGAACCACCGGCAAGGGAGAATTTGACAGTGGCCGTCGATCGATATTTATCAATTAGGGAGGAGCTACTTACAGTTACGAATGATACCCAGGAACAGATTCTCGTGGCTCTCGCGCCACCTGCAAAGCAAGGCATAGAGTTTTTACAATCTCGTGGAGCATTTAGCGATAATTCCATAAATACGCGAAGCTGGAACCTTCTCCGAGAAGACTCAGAAAACTTCGCAATCAAAGTGGTATGGGGTGGATGGAGCACAAATGCTGGACACAAGATTTCTCTTGACAAAGCAGTTCACTTTCTCTTCAGCTTTCTCTACGGCGGGGGTCATCTAGCAGCCTGGTCCTCTTCGTCATTCCCCACCTCAATCGAGCAAAACTTATGGAGAGCATCTGCCATCATGTTAACCTCAATACCACTCTGGGGCACCTTATGGATACTATGGTGGAAAGCTGTAAACTCGAACTCCCGCTGGCTGTATTTCATACAAAGTGGGGATCTTGATATTGTTGTTGCGCCTTTCTTTTTTGTTGTTATGCAGGCATATTTCATGGCGAGATGCTATTTTTTGGTTGAGTCGTTGATTAGTTTGAGACTTCTTCCTGCTGGGGCCTTCTTGGCAGTTAATTGGGCGAAATATTTGCCTCACGTAGCTTGAAGTGTGTCTCGACGGAGATGGAAAGAGGTTCCCTTTTTGTGCTCCACACACTCGGTGCGGAAATGTGTTTTTTATGCTACACTGCGATGGTAAAAACAATTAAAAAATTTAAAGCACGGAGCAGTCAAGCGTTGATCTACAGGGAAATCAACTGAAATACAGTGACGCTCGCGGCTAGCTTAGGTTCCCTGTTCGTGCCCCGAAACTTAGGGAAAGGTAGAGCCTTTGGGAGATGGGCCGGGGGTATGTTGAGTATCTCCGAATATTTACTGTGACCTTATTCTTGATGCCATTGAATATGTCCAGATAGAAACTTCAGCTAACCATGCGCTTTGGTCAATTCCTTCTCATCTGTTCAGGACAGATTGTGTATGTTCCTTGAAGCAGTCAATTACATAGAATAATGAGACAAAGAATAAACCGGAGATGGAAAAAGCAAGTCTTTGGATTGGGGATACCATCGATAAATATTGAAAAAATGGACTTTGACCAATCGAGAGCAAAAGTTATTTCGACGGTAAGCATCTACCATTTTCACTTGATGTTAGGTTTTGGGGTCCTTTCCGCGTGGTAGGGTGGGAAGCTCCAGTGTTTTCCGGTAGCGGGGATGCTAAGCTGCAAGGGCGGATAATTCCACATAATGCTCGGAGGGGCCAATGATCCAGTTAGTTCTATCCAGTTGCTCAGTGTAGCATGTAGATGTAACTTATGGAAGGTATTTGTACTGGGCCAATGGCTGTAAATACTTTCGTTAGGAAAATCTCCATCTTCGTAAGAAAGACGCTGGAGACAGAGGTAGTGTAATGCCCTGTAAAATCCCTCGGGGTCCCCTGAGGGGTTCCAATTCGCAAGCCTCCAAGTAAGGCGTCGATGCCCTGAAGCCCTTGGGCTAAGCGAGCCTATGGAGCGGCAATTGTGCACTGAGTTACAGGGAGGTGCACTATAACACAGCAAAACGGAGCTGGCGCCAGGTTGGCGCTTCAGGTCAGCTTTGAGGGGCATCACAGCGTAGTGCCATACACTCTTTCTCTCTTGTTTTGACCCCGTCCTCCGTAGAATTGTAGTCAAGTCATTAGATTTAAAGCCTTTCTCTTGGAGAAGGAATACGAGAGGCTCACAAAATTAACCAAGGACAAGCATGACATCATGGTGTGAGAAAGTCAAGCAGACTTTCAACAGCGAAGTAGTGGTATGGTGAGTCTAAAAAGTGATATTGAGGCGTCTAAGAGGCTCGAGATACTACTGACCTTGGTCTCGACTTTTCTATCTATGACTGAAGTGAAATCGAAAGTGACTAACCGTTCGACAGCAAAAACAGCTCGGCCTCTCCAGCACCCTTTCATCTTATTACTTGTTAGAATAGTATTGTCTAAGAATGTCGAGGAGAATTTAGAAATAAAAACAGCATTTCAATTTCCCTCTTCAACTTATTTGCCATTTGGACAATACAAATCATTTTCGAGTAATAAAACGATTAATCGACCCTCCTACATCCACTATCGTCATGTCGTTCTCATCGTACTTCTTTTTTCCTTTCGGCTTCTCGTCTCTGGAAATTTCACGTTGCCATCGAGAAAACGTTGGATGGTGAGTCTACCCCTAAAGTCTCGTCAAGCATTTTCCAATTTCTTTCATGGTGGTTTTTGGAAAGCACGATGTCAAGAGTGCATTGCCACTTGAAATATCTACAGTACATCGACCGTCAACCAAGGTGAGAAAAACTTGTCGGAGTTTCAAAAACTCTCTCCAAGAGGCTCTTATTCTTGTTTGGTTCAGGTTTTCCCATACTCTTCAACATCTCATTCCCGAATTTCCCTCGCCGTCACAGCCTCAACAGTAGCCGTAGCCTTCCCCCCCTCCTTCCCCTTCTCCAAACTCGTCTCACTATCCGTCCTCTGCACCCCCTCCCCCTCCACAGCCTTCCCCTTCAAAAAAGGAAGATGTCCATGCACCTCCTTAAACCTCATAACCACAAAGCCAATAATAACTGCAATCCAATAAACATTATAAGAGATGACACTCCCATAAGTAGCCGAGTTCTGCCATCCAAATATAGCATTGAAGATACCCCATCCACCGCCTCCATTGAGTTCAGGATTACCGTAGTTGACATGCCAGACAGAGCGATCGATATCGTAAGATCCCGCACCGGCACCAGTTTCGGCAGCATCGCCGCCGACGATTTTATTCCATTCTTGTTGTTGGAAAAACCAGATGGCTCTGGAGAAGAGACCAGCGGCTACGAGGTAGAGTAGACAGGTTGAAATTACGAGGAAAAGTTGGAGTTTGGTTGAGGCTCCTCCCCTAGTTTCCGATCAGTATCTCTCCTCTCTCTACTCACGGTAGCAAACTTTGAAGGAAGTACTCACCTATATAACAAATACCCCACCGCAAAACCCGCAAACAACCCAATAACAACCGGAAGCGGCACAGCAGAAGCCGGACTCGAAAAACTCACCCCCGCAATGAACACCACCGCCTCCAGTCCCTCCCTAAGCACAGTAATGAAGGGAAGCATAAACATAGCATACTTCTCGCACCACCTCTTAAACGTACCCTTCTTCCCTTCCGTCGTCACAGCTTTCTCCTCCAAAGCTTTCGCGAGTTTAACACGCCATTTATCTTGCATCTTGGATACCCGTAAGAGTGCCCAACCGATGATGGAGATTACGAGGGAGGCGAAGATGGAGAAGGAGCCTTCCCAGTAGTATTCTGTGTTGGCCCAGCGGTCTTTGCCTATGCCGTAGAAGGCGCCTATTAGGCCGCCGCCGATTATGAGGCATATTAAGAGGCCGGCTGCTGTTCCGTACCAGACCTGAATTATATCAGTTGGGAGCTTTTGTGAGAGGGACGGGGAGGGGGGGAGGTACTTGTTTCACGAGTTTTTTGTAGACGACTGGGTCCCGAGATGGGCCATCGAGAGTTTGCTTTAGGAATGCGAGGAGGACGGAGACGATTACGGCTGTTTCGAGGGTTTCGCGGAAGATGACGAAGAAGACTGGGATGGCGAAGACGTTGACCGTCATGGTGATGGATGTTGTGGTGTGATGAATTTAAAAAAAGTTGAGTAGAAGGAAATCGAATCCAGGGAAGGAATGATTTGGTGTTGATGAATCCCAATCGAATTGAAAAAAGATACAGAAGAAGAATGATACCAGAGACGAAGCGACTAAATGGCACCCTACTCTCCTTGAAATTCAATATGAAAACGATTCACCCAGCTGGAAGGGGTAGGATCAGATTATCAGATATGATAACGTAGCCGAGATGCAGAGACCCTGGTCAATCAGATGGTAAGATTACAAGGGTGTTTGGGGGTGGTGGGGTAGCTATGCCGGTGATCGTAAGAGGAAAGGGCGAGTAGTTTTAGACACGCGAACTGCGCTAAGATTTTCAATGTGAGAAGCACAATGTGTCAATGAGGCTTTTTGGTGCATCGAATAACGTTCAGGTAGTGACAACCCACCGACTTCTCTAGCGCTGAAGAAAAGCAAAAGTCCGAAAAGGGAAGGGACTCTTCGAGTGCAGCAGCTGGCACTTGCCGTGGTTGGAAAATGATGCTTCCAGCCAAACATTGGAAGCTTTCTTAGCCTCGTATTAACTTTCCTATCCGAGCACCGCGGATCTGATAAGACAAGTTTTTCTCAAATCCTTCACTGCTTATACTGTGGTTTGTCTAATAAGAAACCAGCAGGGTATCAGATTTTCTCCCTGGGATTTACCCGAAGTGCATTAGCCAGTCAAAAGACCCAGAACGATCTGATAACGATTGCCCCCGACAAGCCAAGGCAAGAAGGATGGAAGGGGAAAAGTCGGAGAGTTTTTAAGCATTGCAGAGTGTGCTTGATGGGTTCAAGCTCATGATCTGATGATCAACCCTTGGCAGCACGAATGAGCTGTTTTCTCACCAAGCCACCTTCCCCCCTCTTGTGCAGATTTCTCCATTTCCAGCCCGAATTGGTGGGATTTTGCTTGGAACGAGAAAGAGCAGCCAAGGAAATTGTGTAATTGTTTGAGAAGGAGTGAATCTGTAACTTTGTTGAGTGGAAGCTTCTGCGGTGAACTTACTCGCCAAGGTATCTCGTAATTCCAGCAAGGTAAGTTACCTTTTCTATGCAACGCATACCGTACTTCTCAACTCTGGTAACGCGATACCACATCCGAAGCACAAATACCCCTTGGATCCATTTACGGCTTAACAGGCTAAGTAACTCTCCTGCCGTATTGGAAAAGTCCTCGTACGGACGGAACTCGTCTTGACCTCGGATGTTTGCTCTCGCGTCCATGAGCCAACTAGCGTCGTACCACATTCCGCTCCTCGATTTGAAGCCCCCCTTGTCTTGAACATCACCAGGGCTAGATTGGGCACTATCAAAAATCAAAGTCAAATCCCAAATTTGCATATCCACTTCTACACCTCCCGCGGACCGGGCGCTAGGTGATACAAATTGCAAGTTAGCGAAAGTCAACAAGCTGCCTCGAACTCACGCCAGAAAACAGCCACAAGTTCCTCCCCCTCCAATACGTGTGACTAAATCCCGCTTACATTCACCAACACATGTGTCTGGTTTCATCGCGTCCACGGTTAGCCATTTACATATCCCTGTCGATAGTCGGGTATCACCACATCTGATAACAGCACGGTCAACACCTAGACCGCGGAAATCTAATCTGATCACCCGTGCGATTTGAAGCAAAGCTCCTTCACCCCCTCCCCCAAAAAGAACTTCCCGTCTCTGCGCCGGCCTCGCTGTCGATCGACAAGGAGGATTGGTCGATTCTGAATAATATTATTCAAGTTTGATAATCACGGCCCGTGAACCAAGCAGGTTCTCTTCATCACCATCAGTCAACTTTTCGTCTTTTCGCTGATTGACAAACTCCATTTGGAATACAATAACCAATTTCCAGCTACAGCCTTCCGACTCTTTCAAAAATGGCAATTTCATTGTCCTATTTCCCCATTTTATCAGCGCTGCTTCTTACATTCGCTATCATAGCAGAAGCAGCGACCGTCACCTACAATTTCAATGCGACCTGGGTACGAGCGAATCCCGATGGGTTGTTTGAGAGACCCGTCATTGGAATCAATGGAAAATGGCCTTTACCAGTGATGGAAGCCACTGTTGGTGATCAGGTTGTTGTTAATCTGCAGAATCAACTTGGGAATCAAAGTACGACTCTTCATTTCCATGGCCTTTTCCAGAATGGAACGAATTATATGGATGGACCGGGACAGGTTACTCAGTGTAATGTTCCGGTTGGAAGTAGCATTACCTATAATTTTACTGTAAGTTTAATTCTTGGGAGGTTGAGGGGCAAATTACTTACGAGACAAGGTTCAACAATCGGGGATGTATTGGTATCATTCCCATAATCATGGTCAATATCCAGATGGTATTCGAGCTCCGTTCATCATCCACGACCCCGACTTTCCATACAAAGACAAATACGATGAGGAAATCATCCTCTCGGTTTCCGATTGGTACCATGAGGAAATGAGTACCTTGATTCCAAAGTTTCTCTACAAGGGAAATCCAACTGGCGCAGAACCTGTTCCACAATCAGCTTTGATGAACGATACTCAAAATCTCACCGTTTCAGTCCAGCCTGGAAAGACCTATTTATTCAGAATGGTCAATATTGGCGCGTTTGCTGGACAGTACGTCTGGTTCGAGGGTCACAATATAACCATCGTTGAAGTCGATGGTGTATTTACTGAGGCAGCAGAAGCTTCGATGATCTATATCTCTGCTGCTCAACGATGCAGTTTCCTTCTTACCACGAAGAATGAGACCACTGCCAATTATCCTTTTGTCGCTAGTATGGATACCGTAAGTTGATCTCTGGTGAACAAAAGTAATTTTTACTAACGAGAACCAGAGTCTTTTTGATACCATGCCAGATGATCTGCAATGGAACTCAACATCTCATCTCGTTTACAACAAAGAGCTCCCACTTCTAGATGCGCAAATGGTTGATGAGCTTAAGGAGTTTGATGATTTTATCCTCGTTCCATTTGATAAGCAAGCTCTTTATCCAGAGCCTGATCAGACGATCAGTCTTGATGTTATCATGGATAACCTTGGTGATGGAAAGCCATAGTATGTAAACCCTCGGATCCGAGATATTGCAATACTGACTCTGAATCCAGTGCCTTCTTCAACAACATCAGTTATGTCTCTCCAAAGGTACCAACCCTTTACACCGCCATGACCACAGGCGCAGATGCAACCAACCCATTAGTTTACGGCGAATATTCTCACCCATTTGTCCTTGAAAAAGACCAAATCGTCGAGATCGTTGTAAACAATCTTGGTCAGTGTCCAATACCTAAGACCCAATCACTTACTTACCATCCCCAGACAGCGGAAAACACCCCTTCCACCTTCACGGTCACAACTTCCAAGCCATCGTCCGAACAGACGAAGAAGCAGGAGTATTCGACCCAACAAACACCACTCAAACACAATACCCCGCCACCCCAATGCGAAGAGACACAATAGTCCTCCATCCAAACGGTAACACCGTTCTAAGATTTAGAGCCAATAACCCAGG
>LLCD01001500.1:0-10715 GCA_001414355.1 Hymenoscyphus salicellus
GTATATACCGCTATCGTGGGCACGGTCATGATTGCGGCCTTTCTCGAATGGTTTCTCTGGGTCGCCGCATTCATGTATTGTTTGGTCAAGGTTTATCAGAAAGCGGAACATTGGTCGGTGAGGGTTTTGGCAGTAGTGATGGCTACACTTTTCACTCTTCTGAGGTACGGCAGTCCCTCGATAAATGCTGGTGGATTCAAGCTAATTTTGCGCCAGACTTATTTTCCTGCCGATCATGATTGTTACACTTCCACTCCCCGGTCAAATCACTCAATACTTCCCCCTCGCAGTTGTCTCGGTCCTTCAATGGTTTGGTTTCTGGGCTTTCGCTGGTCTTTTGACCATTCCATGGTTGTTCTGCGTTTACCAACTCGTTACTCATCAACTCGGTCGAACCAAGCGAATCAAGCAAGTCTTGGACGAACACTCGGCACCCAAGGTCGTTATTGTCATGCCGTGTTATAAGGAGGAACCCGATATCTTGGTCACGGCTATCGATTCCGTTGTTGACTGCGATTACCCACCATCCTGTATCCACGTTTTCCTTTCTTTCGACGGAGACCAAGAGGACGAACTCTACCTTAACACCATCGAGAAATTGGGAGTGCCTCTCTCACTGGACTCCTACCCAAAGAGTATCGATGTAACCTACAGAACTGCACGAATTACGGTATCACGATTCCCCCACGGAGGAAAGCGACATTGCCAAAAGTCCACATACAAGCTCATCGACAAAGTTTACACCGAATACCTGAAACGTAATGACAACTTGTTCGTCCTCTTTATTGACTCTGATTGTATCTTGGATCGTGTCTGCCTTCAAAACTTCGTGTACGATATGGAATTGAGCCCAGGAAATACCAGGGACATGTTGGCCATGACGGGTGTTATTACCTCGACAACGAAAAAGCACAGTCTCATCACTCTTCTTCAGGATATGGAATACATTCACGGTCAACTCTTCGAGCGTACAGTCGAGTCAGGATGTGGTGCCGTGACTTGCTTGCCAGGAGCCCTTACTATGCTTCGATTCTCCGCTTTCCGCAGAATGGCCAAATACTACTTTGCAGACAAGGCCGAACAATGCGACGATCTCTTCGATTATGGAAAATGCCACTTGGGAGAAGATAGATGGCTTACCCATCTGTTCATGATCGGTGCCAAGAAACGTTACCAGATTCAAATGTGTACCTCCGCCTTCTGCAAGACTGAAGCTGTTCAAACATACGCCTCTTTGATCAAACAGCGCCGTAGATGGTTCTTGGGATTTATCACCAACGAAGTATGCATGTTAACTGATCTTCGAATCTGGAAACGATACCCCATCTTGGCCATCGTCCGATTTATGCAAAACACCATTCGCACCACCGCTCTTTTATTCTTCATCATGTTAATCTCCATTGTCAGTACTTCCAAAAAGGTCAAGGATCTTCCAGTCGGATTTATTGCAGTTTCTCTCGGTCTCAATTGGGTCATGATGATCTACTTTGGTTTCAAGCTTAAGCGTTATAAGATTTGGCTTTACCCTCTCATGTTCGTCATCAACCCTTTCTTCAATTGGTATTACATGGTCTACGGTATCTTCACAGCTGGACAAAGGACTTGGGGAGGACCTCGAGCAGATGCTGGTTCGGCCGATGCCACTACCACGCCACAAGAGGCAATCGAGAAGGCCGAAGGAGCTGGAGATGATCTCAATGTTGTTCCAGAAACCTTCAAACCCGCTGCCGCCGCCGGAGCTACCAGCACTGCCATTGTTGCTCTTCAACCCCCAGACAAACTCGATGGTCGCTTTGCCGCCGCAGAAAGACTCCCAGGTGGATGGTATCAACAAAACAACGATTCATTTGTCAGTCAAGCACCAGTTGGCGGAATGTCGGCTGGAAGAATCCCAATCCATCCCCGTGCCTCGTTCGACTCCAACTACTCTGAGCAAACCACCAACTCGGTCTACATGCCTCGCCGTGTTGAAAGTATTATGGGAGAAGAGGACAAGAAGAAATATGCTATGGCGCAAGCAAGCCAAAAGGCCGCTGGTGGTGCTTACATGACCGAGCCCTCGCAAGGACGAGTTTATGAAATCTCCGAGTCCGAGATGAGAAAGGGAGGCTGGCAAGATTCAAACGACTCGTTGGCTTCATACCATGACCGCCCCGATCACCGCCAACGCGACAACACCCGTGGACTCACTGATGGACTAACTTCTCCTGAGCCACAATCCCCAGATGGCGTCCTGACTGTTCCTCAGCAATCATCCAGTGGACAAGGCCGACGCAGTGGAAGAAGTCCTCTTGCCCGTGCCAGTTTGGTACGATCAACATCTGACGATGGATACGAACTGGATGGCCAGCTATCTCCTTCCGCAGAACGTGCTGGGGAGCGCCACCCATCTCCATCCGCACGACGATGAAAAATGTAATATGGACTCATGAAAGTATTTTCGTTTCTCGGGACATTTTAAAGGTTCATTTTGTCATGATTTGCATAGCAAGGCGTTTTCCAAAGCAACCATGGGCGGTTGTTTCATTTGTTGTTTTTCCTGGTATTCTAAAAGCGAGATCCAAATCACGCACTCTCAAGGGCATTTTCTCTCTCTCTTTGAAATGGGGGTGTAAGATAGAAGAAGTGAAATGAAATGGCATCATGGTGGCGTCATGGGGAGGATGGAAGCAAGCAAGCATCAGTCACTCGGCATTACAGACCCAGATTATATGCAGCTCTAATAGCTAGATTAACTACTAGATTAATGAAGAACGTATAATGAATTTGAATGGTATGATGCGTGTGACTGATTGGCGTGAGAACTTCATGACAATGCTCCGTCTCGGGGTACTAAGGTACTGGCAATCCAAAAGAATTTGCAAAGATGTGTGCGTGCTTGATTTATTTTCCCCATTCTGATTTAAGTGTTGAGAAATAAGGTATCATGTGTCTGAATCTAGTTGCTGTCTCCTTGGTGGAATTGTTTATCAAGTACTTGCATGGTACGATTGAAAGACGAGGCTTGTATTGGTTTGTACCCCGCCACGTGTTCGAGATTGATAATGGCCCTCTTTCTTTGATGGTTTTAGAAATCAAGGTCTTGGCCATTATATATATTTGTCCTGTTCAAGTTGGCATTATTAAGGACATGAATATTTAGTTGTAGCTACTGAGTTTGTTCAGTGTATTACTTGAGAAATGGAGTTGACCAAGAAAATCGAGCCCTACCCCACCATGTCATCATTGCCGCCTTAACCTGATTCAGCATGGCAACAATCGATAAAAAATTGATAAGGCAGCCAGCCCCTCGTCACATGATCTGCGTTGAAACCTCAAACACACGAAAGTGAATTGTTGATACTGCCACGTATCGAGCAAGGTAGAAGATATCGAGTGAGTCTTTCAATATTACAGATGCAGTAATAAGGGACAGATAAACAAAGCAGCTTCCCCGTCGAGTTCTGGCATGTTGTTTGGTTGGTAGAAGGCTCTCGAACTTTCAGGGCGAGATATCGAAGGTGGTGGAAACGCTAGCGAGAAAGCCTTGCTGGGCTCCCAGAGAGGCGCCGTAATATTTTTTCCACCACGCTTGCCAACAACAAGCTTCAAATCAATCTCCATAACCAAACACCACCTCTGCTTAACCCACCGCTCTGCCCCTCGTCACACTCTTTATTTATCTTCGCGACCCCATTCCCACCTCCGAATCGCACACCTGTACCAGATCTATCCGCCAATATGAGTGGTATGTCAACAATCTTCACCCCGCAGCCCAGTGCAGCCCTCTTTGAGAGATATGCTAACACCCCCGGTTCCAGTCGTCGGCGTTGACTTCGGTACACTTAATACCGTCATCGCAGTTGCTCGCAACCGTGGTGTTGACGTGGTATGTTTCTTCGCCTTTCTATTCTACTGTTGCCGTTGTCCTAACTTTCCCAGATCACAAATGAAGTCTCAAATCGAGCCACACCGTAAGTCCCTCGACCCCCGCCTTCCGCAGCACAATCTAATCTCGAGCATAGATCACTTGTTGGCTTCGGGCCCAAGAGCAGATACCTCGGAGAGCCTGCGAAGACTCAAGAAATCTCAAACTTGAAGAACACCGTCGGGTCCCTAAAGCGATTAGCAGGACGAGCCTTGAGCGATCCAGATGTCCAAATCGAGCAGCAATTCGTTTCCGCCCCCCTCGTCGATATCAATGGCCAGGTCGGTGCTGAGGTTACATATATGGGGAAGAAGGAAACCTATACATCCACACAGTTGGTTTCCATGTTCTTGAGCAAAGTCAAGGCTACGGCTTCAGCAGAATTGAAGTTGCCAGTCTCAGACTTGGTCATGAGTGTTCCAGCATGGTTCACCGACATCCAGCGAAGAGCGCTGATGGATGCCGCCGAGATTGCTGGTCTCAAACTCCTCCGCCTGATGAACGACACAACCGCAGCCGCTTTGGGTTATGGTATCACCAAGACTGATTTACCATCAACCCCAGAGGAGAAGCCAAGACGTGTGGCATTCATCGATATCGGACACAGCAATTACTCATGTTCGATTGTCGAGTTCAGAAAGGGGGAATTGGCTGTCAAGTCCACAGCATATGATCGTCACTTTGGTGGACGTGACTTCGACAAGGCTTTGGTGGACCACTTCGCCGAGGAGTTCCAAACCAAGTACAAGATTGACATCAAAAGCAATGGAAAGGCCATGGTCCGTGTCGGTGCTGCTGCTGAGAAGTTAAAGAAGATTCTCTCCGCCAACCAACAGGCACCTATCAACATCGAGTCCTTGATGAACGATGTTGATGTGCAGTCCATGATGAAGCGCGAGGAATTGGAGGCACTTGTTGAGCCACTTCTCAAGCGTGTTCACATCCCTCTAGAGCAAGCTTTGGCCGAGGCCAAGTTGAACAAGGAGGATATCGACATTATCGAGTTGGTCGGTGGATGTACTCGTGTTCCAGCACTCAAGGAGCGCATCCAGTCATTCTTCGGCAAGACTCTCTCCTTCACTCTTAACCAGGACGAGGCCATTGCACGAGGGTGTGCTTTCTCTTGCGCCATTCTCTCTCCAGTCTTCCGAGTCCGCGATTTCGCCATCCACGACATCGTCAACTACCCAATCGAGTTTACCTGGGAGAAATCACCTGATATCCCAGATGAGGATACCAGCCTTACCGTTTTCAACAAGGGGAATGTCATGCCATCAACAAAGATTCTCACGTTTTACCGCAAAGAGGCTTTCAACTTGGAAGCAAAATACGCCAAGCCTGAATTATTACCAGGCAAAATCAACCCATGGATTGGTCAATTCACCGTCAAGAACGTCAAGGCCGATTCCAAGGACGACTTTATGATTTGCAAGCTCAAGGCACGCTTGAACTTGCACGGTATCTTGAACGTTGAGTCAGGGTACTACGTCGAGGATGTTGAGATTGAGGAGGCAATTCCAGAAGAGAAAGAGGGCGAGAAGAAGGATGACAAGAAGGATCCAGACGTATGTTTTTTGCTCCCATTCGTTGAGAGATAAATGCTAACTTTCACAGGCCATGGATGCCGAAGCTACCAAGACCCGAAAGGTCAAGAAGCAAGTCCGAAAGGGTGATCTCCCAATCATCTCGGGTACATCTTCTCTTGACCAAACCAAGAAGGATGCCGCCGCTGAGCAAGAATCCGCCATGATCATGGAGGATAAGCTTGTCGCCGACACCGAGGACAAGAAGAACGAGCTTGAGACCTACATCTACGAGATGAGAAACAAGATTGACGACACCTACTCTGAGTTCGCCAATGAGGACGAGAAGACCAAGCTGAAGGCAAAGCTCGAGGCAAGCGAGGTAAGTTTTTGAAATTTCTTTGATGCATCAACAAGTTACTGACTTCATTACAGGATTGGCTCTACGATGAGGGCGAGGATGCCACCAAGGCCGTCTACGTCGCCAAGATGGATGAGATCCGTGCTGTTGCCGGACCAATCGTCCAGCGTTACTTCGACAAAATCGAGGAAGAGCGTAACGCACAACGTGCCATTGAAGAGGCCGAGGCACAAAAGAAAAAGGAGATGGCTGAGGCCGCAAGAGCTGCCGCCATGGCACAAGAGGCCGCCGCCACCAAGGACGAAGAGATGACCGACGCAAAGCCTGAGGAGATTGTGGACTGATGTGGACATAACGACGATTTAATGATCTCATGATGGGAGGGGACAACGCTTACGTATGGGAGCAGTGACACCCAGGGATGAGGGGAATTCAAACGTAAAGACGATAATTGCTTACACGTTTTTCGAAGCCTTCTGTTTTTGATGGAGTTTTCTATCTAAGATCTCTCTTTCTTTTACTCTTGTTGTTTGTGGGGGTGCTTTTGGGGGGAGTGGGTATGCGTGCGCTTCTACTTTCTTCTATAGATGGATAGGCATGATTTGATCGCGATGCGTGGATTCAGACATGCTATATCGGTGCATGTGGTGCGGGATGCAAATAAAATAAGAATTAGAAATGATATGTTTGTTTTTTTGATGCTGTTGTCTTTTTCACCTTGGGCTGTTTTGAAATATTTCCGTCCCCCTGGCCCATGATGACTTTGTTTTTTGTGCATTAAGTGATTTGAGGCTTGATTTCTAATTACACGTGTTAATAACAGAACAAGACCTACAATTCATGGTTTACGGTGACGTCTAGAAGTCCAAGTAGTAAAATACAGTGGTGTACATATTTATTTTTGTCCCTCGCGAGTCGCTTGATTTAATTCCTCTCTTAACGTCTCAAATGGAGGAACAAACTTAAGCCAGAGAAGAAACCAGCCACAAATTTGCTAACAAGCCCTTTTTGGATAAAATCTTCCTTCAGTAATAGGCTCATAGAAACATTCCCAGATCATTCATCCACAACTTCCGAATCAACCTCGCTTTTTGCGAGTTCAGAAACCATTCTAAATTGCTTGCGGCTAAATTCAATCCATTTTTTTTGAGTCGTTCTCATAAACATTAGCACAAACATTTTCTCGAGGGGGGGAAATTTACAGAGAAGCGTTCTTTACGGTTGAAAGATGGATTGAGGGGCCTCTCCGCCCTCAAGGTGTACAGGTCGGCCCATATTAGAATTGTTCGTACTCAGTGGCCATGTTCCCACAACGAAGAGTTGGGGGGATGTAAATTGTCCTTGGGGGGAATGGGGTCTCAAACGCCATAGAAACTCATTTCTTTCGCGTGATCGTGAGATGAAGCGTGCATAATCTGATCTCAAGATGCCCTCATTCTTGATCAAATGTCGAAAAATGTTACCTTCGACGTTGTTAAAGGGTTGGTTGCGGAGAGGTGCAACGCCTAGCACGTTCCCACGTCAGTAAATGTTGCCAAAATATGCCCAATAATTGAGATATATGAGCGAGCATCTCAAAGCCAAGTCCATCTTTTTGACTTACCAGTGAGGGTTGACTCTTCGAGATATCCCCCCAAGTAAACGCGCTACTGTTCTCAATTCGGCACTCGGGACTGGGAGGTGGGAGCAGAAGTTAACCAACTCGATTGCATCGTCTGGAGGTTTGGGAACATTTTTTCTCGAGGGCCTAGAAACTAATGTTTCTTACCGGGTTGTCGGAATCACCAGCGCCTTAAGGAAATCCCTCACTTGATTCCAACAGTACGACTCAGATATGGGTATTAAAGGTGCGCCGACTGGACGAGGAGAGAGTGGAAGCACGAGTCCTTCATTCCTCGGTGTGACCTTATTGTGATAATATGCGTCTTCGAAGGTTGCTTGTTCTTTTCCAACACAGTAATACTAGCCGACGATTCGCAGGTTGATGTGTTTGAGTTTTTCTCGCAATGGAGCAGCAATGGAGGCAAAATTCTCCAAGGCTGCGACCTGGGTGAATATGAAGGTATTGTGTGTGACAATGATGCGAATCGATTCCTTAATTCAACCAGCTGCGTACTCCCAAAAGACCGTATGTAATCTTTTTTTCTCCCGCCTCACGAACGTCTCGTCCTTATGCATGTTTGTATCTTTGATTCGATAGAACGGATCGATAATAGGTCTTTCTTGGGGTGAGGGCGATGCGCATGATGCGGAAGATTACTGGTTTTTGAGATTAGTATTGAAGGCTTTCACAAGCAGAGGAGAATCTTTATAACTTCATTTGGCAACGTGGGAATACGGCGGGTTTTTTTCTTATGACGTTTGCCTCCACGTTGGGTTTTGCGCTTTGGCTCCTCGAAAGGAATTTTGTTGGCCTTCAAGATCCCCTTCAATTTCTTATTCTCCTCGATTGCTTTCGACAGTTGTTTTCTCAAAGAGATTGCTTGGGTTTCTGCGGCGGTAAGGCTCGTAACCACCGCCTTCAACAAAAAACTCGTCATCCATGTCCATGCTGCGGCGGCGTTGGTGGTTGACTGGAGGGTGTGTGGTGTTAGAAGGCTGAGAAGGGTCTGCCGGGCTATGAAACCTTTTTTTTTTATAACGCGGACATGTGCCATCTGATTTAGCTTAGCGCCTAAGTGATTGAATTGATATGATTGGACAAGTATGGAGGCAAATGGTAGTGAATTAGGCTTCGCTTTTTTAAGCGAGTGTTAAAAATAAAGTCAAGTAATATAATAGAGCTATTCTACTCAGTCATATAATGAACCGAACCGTGGTCATTTGCTCTATCCCTGGGCATAGATTGTCGGCTTAGGCTATACTTAGGAAATTGAAGAGTTTGTACCTAGTTTCCTAATAACAAGTTACAAGCCCGGGAGTACTTGCTACCACTGAGCTGGAATGTAGTATAGATAGAACCTTCCTGCTCAAGAGGACGGGAACTCGAAGTTCTCCATAGGAGGCGAGTCCCTTTCATCAAGAATCATCAATGCAAGAGCGAATATTAGAACCAAGAGCAATAGCCAATCAATTGACAAGAACCAGAGCAGAATTAAAGAGCTCAACCAGGAACATTGCAAAGCCTGATCGGACACCATTTCTCACGTGCCATCTTCAAAGAAGCTGCCGTACATTGGCGGAGAAGTTACACGGACCTTTACGCCAGCTCCCATAAAGCAAAGTCTCATGGGATACTCGAGAACACGCGAGTCCACAAAGCGGGCCAGATCAACTAGCCAATTCGTTCAAAGTCACAAAGTAATTTCAAGAATCTCACAGAACCCTACATAACCCGAATCAAACTCAACCCTATGATCTAGAATATACTTTCACGGAACCGGCAATAATCAGCAAACTACATTGGGCTTCGATTAGAGAGAGATTAAGAGAGGTGAAGAGGTGAAGGAGATTTGTAGAAGTGTAATAGCTACAGCTTACACTAGGTATAAGAATAAGAAAGAGCAGAGAGTAGAGGTGTATGTAACAAGGTTAAGGAGAAGAAGTGGCCGCATCTTGATACTTATTAGAAAATAGTCAAGTAGTCAAACAACGGAAGGCGTATGCTGTAAAGTTACTATACTTCTTTGCTCTCCTCCTATATATTTCCACTCACTTCATCTCGCATTTCTCTGCCTCGCTAAATACATAGCTTGCTTACTCCTACCAAAGAGGTGTTATTTCTTTGAGAGGCTATCGAAGTGATGTTAAGTATCTCAAACAATTTTCAGACTATTAACTAGGTCTTTTAGAAATATTAAAGAGTTAAAATACTTGATATTCTAAAGCAGGTACAACAGAAATTCACTGCGATTTTTAACATTCATTGCGAGAGTGTTTCAAGCGGATTTGGTTCCGTGAGGAGAGTTCTCAGAAATCACAGTAATTAGGCGAGATTTAAGCCTTGCTTGTTGCACCCCTTCCTTCTACTGCCTCTCTACGCCTCTATTTCTAATTCTTCTCGCCATTCACTTCCTCTTAAACCACAGGCCTAGCCTTCCTGTGTCTTGACCAAGCTTGGGAAGATAAGCTAGTGCCTAGGCGCAAAACACTGATAATTCTCACAGCGGCGTTTGCTTGGTACTTTAGTCTGTATCATGTATGCAACTTAACGATTAGTAAATCCGGGGTTTTTTTTACCTCCTTTGATTATATTCTTAAAAACTTTCTTTCTTTTCATCATTTTGAATTAAATTGGACCCTGCTAGATTGCAAAAGTAACAGTAAATAGAAGGTGTGTTTGAAAAGTGGTACAAGTACTTCTTATAGGCCTTTAAACTGAAAATGTAAATACTTTCGAAGGGATACCACAAAGTAGGGGGTTTTAGAGCATGGTTGTAAATCTGCGATATCTGCTACGCTGTAATTGACTAAAAGGGTATGCTCCAGTAACAATGCTGCCGAACACTACGTATGGAGCATGCATCACGGTTATGGTCGCTGCCCAGCAGGTGAATAACCATACCATGCTGGAGAAAATGGTTTGGGGACCCTGGGGACCCCTTCACGTAAAGGAATCGAAGCCGACAGGTGGGAAACAAAATACAGCTGATAGAGCAAGAAGAAGTAGAAGAATAAAAAACAGTGGAAGTAGTTACTCTACCCTTTCTCTAATAAAATAATTTGTTCACTGTAATAGCTCCCGTAAGAACCATTAAAAACCACATATACCTGAAATAAGTACAATATCAAGAAATATCAGAGGGAGTTGCAAGAAGACTATTCTAAGTAAAGAGACGTTAGAGTATAATAGTCACAGTAAGAGAATTTAATAAGTGCTACCAGTGTAAGAAATGAGTAGAGTAGTGACTGCTACTCTACTCAAGGGATTTTAAGTACTACTCTACTTTACTCACTACTACTTGAGTACTACTCAAGTACTACT
>LLCD01001501.1:0-10713 GCA_001414355.1 Hymenoscyphus salicellus
AATTAGAACCGTGGTCTCCCTCCAAAACACATGCTATGAGCATCGGGCCGAGCGGAACCAATATCGTCTTGGATACTACAGGGGGTTCATTCTACGGAGAAGATAATAGTCGGTTGGAAAACGCTGGGGTATATACTGCTTCGCAGCAGAATCAAAATATGCAACTTTCGGATGAGAGAATGGCTGGTGTCGAAAATCAAGGAATTCTTTTACTTGAAAATCGTTCCCTTGATACTCAATCAAGTTCAACAATCCAACCACCATCAGATCCATCTACCTTAAGTTATCTCCAAGCTCACTGCCATCCGACGATCGAGAATTCTGACCACGAAAGAAAACAAAAATCTCGTTCTCCAGATATTGTGCTCGTCGAATTTACCCCGGAACTCCAAGAAATCATGAGCAAATCGAACAAGACACCAAAATTCTACAGAGCTGGCAATTTAAACAAAACACCTCCGACGAACATGTCCAATTGGGAAAATAAATTCATCGACAAAGAGTTCACCGATGCTGCAACCAAGTCATTATCTAAGCCATCCAAGACAAGACTGGGTCGGAGGAATGGTCCTCTGGAAAAGGACATAAGAGAGAAAGCTGGCGATATGCGAAAACAGGGGGCATGTCTACGTTGCAGACTGGCGAAAAGAGCGGTATGTCAATAAAGTAAGTACCCGCGAGTACATCAAACTGACTTCACACAGTGTAGTAAAGAGGAAGTTTGTGCTGCCTGTTCTAAGCAGATGTCGATTTTTCCCGACCTAATCTGCTGTAGACTTCATCTCAGAGATTACACTGACCTGTTCCTACCAGGTGAGTATTGAAATGCTCACTCATGATTAACTATTGACGCTTTTTCATAGCACAAGCAATTCGACCCTTCCAAAGAACCGCAGTCGAGAGGCTCAAAGTCAACCAAGTGTCTGTACTCGATAATCGTGTTTTCGAAATTGCGGTATCTTCCGGCGAGACGTATCCAAATATTTTGGTCACTGTCAATACCTTGAGAGGAAGTGCAGATTTCTTCAAGTTCAAGAAAATAATAACGGATTCAAATAAGGAGCCAAGCTTCGTCGCATTTAAAGCTCTCCCGTTTGGAATTGCTCCTCAAGTTTCCACACATGACATCAAACGAAAACTTTCGAGCCATATTGATGATATTATCAAGGTTGAACGGAATTATGGTGAAGTTGAATACGGTGATACATCTAAATTTGCATGGGATATTTATGAAGCTATAAGGGCGTACTCTTGGGCAACCCCCGAGGTAATTTTCTCCTTCATCTTACCTGTTTTTCAGAGCGCAAGCTGATCTCATAACCAGGACAAATTTCTCCGGAAGCTACTCAGTCTCCATGCTATGCAATACTTTATGACAAAAGCTGTAGCAATATCGCCAGAATCACCTAAATATCCTTTCAGCCCCTGGCAAGGTCCTTTACCATACGATCCACAGTCACCCAATTTACGCATGGTCAACATTCAGCTCAAGCAGGTAATGCTTTCACTAATTGAAGAGGCCTACTCAGAGGTCTTGGATAGATTAGAGACAAATCTAGCATTAGATCAGAAACAACAGAAGCCCAAGCAACATACATTGTGGGCTCCATCATTTTGTTGCATCCTAATTCTAAATTTGTGCGCGGAGATGGTACAAACAAGCACCGATTTTCGTATTGTACATGCAATAAAGGATACATATAACACATCAAAACGACTGGACGAGAATGAGAATGGGAATAAAACATCTCGAGAAGATAGTATCAACTTATGCTTACGGCTTGATGACTTAGCTCTCAAAAGCGCCGAGAGTGGTTTCCATTTTGTTTACAGCAAGGCAACACAGCTGAAGGATGGTTCTAAACGTGAACACGGGTTCAATCCAGTACGCGATGGTGTGAAAATCGCCAAAAAGGAGAATTTGGGGGGAAATGTGGAAAGATTTGTGAAGAATATCCGTGATATTATTGAAAACCATAGTAAGTGCATACAGTCTAAATAATTATATGCTCTCCGCAAGCACCAATACTAATGTTGTCCAGAACGTATTCTGCGTCCCGATTGCACACATCTAGCATTTGGCAAGTCTCAAGATATGTTGGAAGACCATTTGCTATTCAGAGAGCAGAACTCCGGAAGACTGGTTTCTAGGTTCATACAGTCACTGCTGTGATATATGCGAAAGAAAAGGATATTATTTTCTTGGGATGACGATTTCACGATTGATAAAAGAACGAATCCCTAGTTTTGGTCGTGAAGTGCATACTTGAAGCAACAATAATAAATAATACATGTAACAATTGCAACAGCCCGCGGCGCCGGCGAGATCGATCATAGAGGACGAAGCGGTAACCACTTCAGTGTCTTGCTTGTCAGTTTTCGCAATCATGCATATGCATCTATTCAATATTTGCGAAATTATAGGTGGTTTATTGGCTTTCTTGCATGTTTTTGTGAAGTGGCTGCATCGTGTCTTACAAAACGTGTTGGCATACACCAATGAAGTTTGGATCCAATGGCATCATTACGCCCTGCTACTGCATGTACAATAGCCTGCCAATCATTAGATCGATATCCTGAAGTTCCATGCTGTTTGTTGACCGAAACTGCCCACTTGTCCACCGGATCGATGCTCAAGTTTTGGCGCTGGGTTCGAGGTTGGGGAGCCTTAAAAAAAAAGGCTAGTCACGATGCAGTGGACAGGGCTAAAGTTTAGGGGAAATCCCCACAAGTTCAATTACTTGTCCCCCAAAGTTAAATCAACCCAGACCGCTAACAATCTCCTAAAAATGCCATTCTGACGTTTATATAAATGGCTTCCCTTTCTTCACAAGATACCCGCTCAAAACCCCACAACCCTCCGGAAATCTCTTACAAAAATGACAAAACCCCCAAAACTCCGTCGCTATGCAAACTAGCCGCCGGTGCGGTCTTTCAATCTATGCTAGAACGCCGAGCACAACGTTCTACTCCCCATACCTCCTCCTCAAATACTTCTCGGAAGATACTATGACAAGTCAGCGTTGTTACTGCAAGAGTCTGGCAGACGGCTGTGGGTGCGGGCAAGGAGACGGATGGATGGAAGGACTGCTGAAGGGAGCTCCCAGACGAGGAAACGATAACCTTCACCACGCCTCAACCATACACAAGCTTCAATCAAGAATAAAATAGTTTGCCAAAATTCAATGAATTCGACCTGATCAACCACTCTCCACCGATCCTGATGTTGCGGGGATGGGAAAAGTGAAAGTGCTGCTGCCACTCGGGGATTACCAGGAACTCCATGAGGCTCCCGAAAAAACACGTTTGGAGAGACTCAAAGACCATGACGACCTCTTAGACAGACATCAATGAAGGGGAAAGATTGGATCACTACCCTGATCGACGTCAGGTACAACATATGGAACATGGTCTTCTTCTGCATGAGTGCTGGAGTAAAGAACAATGGTCCTCTTGTTGGTCCTATTCTCGTTCCAAACCAAGGCCAAACTTGAAAGCCAGCAGCAAACAAACGACGGAAAATAAAATAACGTCTTACCTCTCTATACGTCCCTCTCGGTTCACCACCTTCGTTTTCCCGAGTGCTAGTACTCCTACACTTGGTCAGACTTTGTTCGGATTATTAATTGTTGGCATCAAGTTCAAACTCCACTTACTGGATCCGGTTCATTCGGCTTAGTCGGTGCGTTTGTTGAAGCCTCTCTTCTTGAGACCTGTAAAACAAGTTAGCCGTTGCGCTCTTGTTCGCGGTCTTCCGCAGCTCCAGCCGTTCCAGGTTCCGGTCGGTGTGAAGATACAAGACACGTGATATCTTTATATAAGAATCTCATACGTACTAGGTTGTACTTTGGCAAAATCATCTCATCGCACATGCAACGATCGATCATTGGACTGTAAAGTGTTGCCATGTTTGCGGTTGTCATCGTCGAACTTTTGGGTAGTGGGGTCAACAAGTGTTGCGCGATGATCCTTCAACTCCAACGCGAAGGTCCTTGAGCTCGAGCGCGGTGGTGATTTAGAGATGAAGAGTGTCAACTGAAGATCTCGTTGGAAGCGTGTGAGTTTCGCGAATTCCCTATTCTCGAAGACACGACGGAGCAATATCTGGTGTCTTAACTCGTGTTGTCTTTTATAGTGGTGGTTTTCGAAGGTTTGGTCGAGAGCGGAGGTGCGATGATGAGACAAAATTGGACGAAGGGAGTGTTACTCGTTTTAACTTGGAAGTGGGAATGCTTCTTCTTCTAAGGAGGTGGCCTCTTTTTCGCCTGCTAACATATCAGTACACCGACCCTGAATCACCGACGGCCCAGGATGATGAGTCTTGTGGCTGTACACGCCGACTGGAATCGCAGCAGCGAGTCAATAGTGGGCCGTTGAACCCCGTTGCCTTAATTCCCTAGGAGCGGGAAGCCTAGCTCTCGCAGGACCAAAAGAAACTGTGAGTTGCTTTGGCAATGGATCGTGCTATTTTTCAGCTTCCCGTATGTCATGTTCGCTTTTGCTCCTCCGTCCGTTCGTATCTGTGTTGATTTGCATTGTTGTTTTAGCCCTTGTGGTGATTCTTTGTTGGCGGGAACAGCTTCGAGGGACTCTTCACTACCAGTAACTGCTGATCAAGTATATTCTTGCCTGCCCTTGAATATCTAGATTTCCTCAGCGGTTTTTGGTTGAGGATCCGTCAGATGAGCAAAATGAACAGCGTATTAGGTTCACTTGCCTGTGAATCACCAACCACGAATATTGTTTTTGCTTTGTCCGTGGCGAGTAATGCATGTACCGCTGAGGCTTAGAGAGAAGACTCAGACTATTTGGGCTACTTGGGGTTTTTGCAGTGACAGCCTTGCCGAGAAGTCTGTCCAAGGAAGCCTGAAGAGCTGCCCCGCGAAAAGCCGTTGGAGTTCTCGAAAATTTCCTAATTGATGAATGCGATCTTTAGCAACTCAGCCCCCCTCGCATAAATTACGATGAGCCTCAACTGGTGAGAAAGGCGGCTGTACTGTGGGACCTTCAAATTTCAAAATGAGTCAAACATGATTGTGATTATCTTTCCAGAAAAACCTCTCTATTTTACCTAACGGCTTCAAGTTCGATATTTCACGTTCAGCACTGCATAGAGTCAATTCTGAGCCCGGTGAGATAAATTTCGAGTTGGTTATCCCAAATTGTTTTTGTGTGCGTGGCAGACTCGTTAGAAGTAAGGGAAAGGGCTTCCACCCCGCGAGTTGCAATTTATCTAACCCTCACCGCCAAACCGTGTAGCAGCCTAATCTACTGTGTTTGGGAGTAGCCACCTAGGCTGCGATGTTACCGAGGCCCCCCGGAAAGACAAGAAGCAAACATTCACGAGAGGGCGGAGCCGGCTTGCTCGAGGGCAACCAGGGAACATGGGTGATATCGGGGATGTTCTTCGAGCACTCCAATAAAAACTGGATGCCTTCCAAGTTGAGCAAGGCTAGCATCGTTCTCATCACTCGGCAGCCCGACCGATGTTTGTTTTGGGAACGTTCGGTAAGGGTTACACAAGGCTCGCTTATTCAGAAGGGCACGTGAAGGGCGAGATGAAGGGCGAGTTGAGGATATTTCATTTCCACACAACTGAATGATGATTAAATCGTGGAATTAATTTCATGATGAATTGAGGTCGTCGTAGTAGCAATAAGGTTGCGTGAGTAAGCCCGAACTGCCGTGGGTGGCACAACCGCCACGGCGCCTCCCCAAGGGCTGATTTGTCTTGTTTCCCCGCGTAATCACTTCGCCAGATCCTTCCTCTCCCGCGTCTTAGTGTCATCCCGTTATTTGTAACTTCATTGTTTGCTTTCTTCTTTTCTTTCGAGCCAGTTGTTCAACAAAAGCTGTTGTTTTTTTTGCCTTGGTAGTACCCCGGGTCTTCAAAACTCGATCTATGATGATGTGCGTTTCCTTCTATGCATACAAGTCAAGTTTGAGAAAAGGTAACAAGTTGTTCTGCAGAAAAATGAGCTTACGATACTTTAAAAGTCGCTTCATTAATCTTCCCCGTACGTCAATTTCAAAATTTCAGAAACAGTTTGGGGGCGTTTGGGTAAGTCTCTGGAGGAATTTGGAGAAGTTGACAGGTTACCTGCCTTCTTATTAGTAAGACAACCCTAGACCAAGAGATAGCATGTCAGTATGCTAGTTTCCTTTTGTCATGGTTTATTTTAACATAAACAGTCAGTCGTTCATTCAACTGTATTTTTGGCACAAGCTGCACCTTCCGAGTTGTTGGTAGATTTATGCTAAGTTTCATACACAAACTCTAAATAAAAGCAGGCTCGCGGTAGACAAATTAGTTGGCACCATAATCCGTGCTTAAAGTCTTGGTATAGCCAGAACACCAAAACACCCCCTCCCCCCCCTCTGTTATTCACTCCCACCACCCACAATATCGAAGGATAAAGACGGAAAAGGCCGTAATAGGTTTACTGGCAAAAGACCTCGCACCCCTAAGCCTACAGACCCTACAGACTCGACGATATGCCCTGTAAAGAAGCAGAAACAGGATGAGACCCCTACCAAGTCCTCTGTACAGAATACCGTCCTCTTCTCCAATTCCCAGCTCCAAAAAGGGCATACACCTAATAGAGGCAAGCTCTTTGAGTTTGTGGGTACCTCAAAGCGTACAGGATATCGGCATATCGAGGGGCTACATTCCTCAACCCAAGAAGAGCTTAACATAGAAGCTACTTCTGCCCGGCGGTTCCATAATGATACACGACAAAACGAAACTCGCGGAGCCAAGGAACTTATATCGGAGGAGGAAGTACATCGCCTTGAAAAGATAATATGGGATCATGGCTTTGAGGGGCGTACAATGACGTGGGAAGGTCTTGCGGAAGAGGTTCAGATACCTGGGAGGAAGGAAGGGACTTATGTCTCTGGGAGAACAATACAACGAAGGCTTGGGCAGTTTAGTTGGCGGCATTGGGTAGCCTGTAGGAAGGGCTACGTTAATCCCGACCTTGCAAAGAGAAAAAAAAAATGGCGAAGGATATGTTAAAGAAATACCCGAAGCCAGAAGACTAGTATAGGGTACGCTTCTCTGACGAGGTTCACTTCTCCTTTGGGCCTACTAGACGTATATACGTCTTACGTAAACCCGGGGAAAGAAACTGCCCGGATTGCATTCAGCGGCAGGAGAAAAAGCTGAAGAAGGGAAAGAACAAGGACGGAGAAGAAGTAGACTTGTCTTATAAGCTTCATGCCTGGGCTACTGTCGCGTGGAATTTCAAGAGTAAACTTATCTTCTACGACGCAGGAAACTCTAACGGGAGGATGTCTAAGAGTTGCTATGTGTATTAGATTCTTGATCCTATAGTTCTACCTTGGATCTAGGCAGGGGATGACTTTGTTCTTAAGGAGGATGGAGACTTAGGCTATGAGACGAGGTTAATACATGGAAGAAGGAGCATGGGTTAGACACCTATAAGAACATGGCCGGCTCTCCCGACTTTGCTGTTATAGAGAATTCCTGGCAAGTGCCTAAACAATATGTGAAAAAGTTTACTCATAATACTATTGAAGCTCTTAGAGAGCTTGCACTAGAAGGATGGGAGCAGTTAAAGCAGGAGACGATAAATAAGTGGGTACGAGAGATGCCACAAAGACTTCAAGACTGTATTGATGCAGATGGGCAAATAACAGGGCATTAAAATACATATAGATTTATATATAGATAAATGAAAAGGTGGTGTTGATGGCTGCCAAGACTAAGCATGGATTATGGTGCCACTTATTTTGTCTACCGCGAGGCAGGGTTGTGGCACATTCGGTATTCAGTAAGACGGAACATGGAAGCCCTTGCTGATTGTTTTATGGTTATCGTGGGTGCCGGGTCGGCAAATCCCATGAGGTTGTTATTCAAAGGGGAATTATCGGTGTATTCTAGACAGACCACCTGTTTCATCCACATTTAGGGACTTTGCATGTTTTCCCAACTCATCATTCTATTTTTATACTTGAGTGCCATCGAATATGATCATTTCCAATATCGGCTGTCATCAGGATACTTGGTATCGGGGTGGTCGACCTTTAACTGTTGCACACGTCGAAGTGCTTCTACTTCGTACTTGTAGAACTTGTGTGAGTTCGTTGCAAATTTGACGTTATGTTTACCATTTGTCAATTTTTCCGGATGTTTCAAAAATTAATATCGATCGAGGTTTAATAGAGGCTTTAGATTCCCTGGATCTGATCGTCTTGGACTTTGAAGTCAGAAAATCCCAGTGGGAAGGTGGGGCACAGACGAGACGATCCCCCCTTTCCAGGGGTAAAGCGTGAGGACTCAGACGTACAGATCCTCCTGCAGCCTTCTCCCGAAGATCTACCTCCACCAAGTCGGAAGAACGCCATCCAAACCAGTCTCACAGCCACGATCTTGCATAAAGAACCAGAGGAGATCGGATGAAACCGAGAAGCTGAATGTGATTACCTACGCCATGCCAGGGGGACTATGCCCAATCAGCATTATGTATGAAACTTCATATGGATAGGGCAATATATTTCCCTATCTAATTTCCCAGGCTTCTTGTTAAAAAGTCTTGTTCCTTGTTAAATGTACTTTTTTAGGATATTTTATACAGATCCAGAGATGGTGACAACCGTTTTGGTTGGGAGTCCCATATTTAACAAGTGTTTGGGGGTGTCTACGTCGTATTCTCCATCACTTGGCATTTCAGTGCGGAAGGCCGTCTGAAGTGCGGAAATGAGATTCTTGGGCATGCAAAACATACAGCCACCATGATCACCACACTAATCTTGGATCTGCCGATTCAGAGTACTTATAGCCCTATAGCACTCCCTTCTAATACTCCCTTTTCTTCATCACCACCAGTTTCCACAAAATCGTTCTACACTACATTCATTTAACCCACTTTATACATTCATTCAATCGTAGACTCGATCATCAGCAGCGACTTTCTAAAACAACACTTGAAACCAACATTCTTTCCAAAACTTCAAAACTCACTCTATCTTAAAACCATAATCATGCGTTTCTCCATCTTCGCCGTTGCCGCTTGCCTTTCGGCCCTTTCTACCGCTGCCACCATTCCAGTCGAGGCTCGCTCTGAGGTCGATGCACCAATCGAAGAGAGACAGTTGATCACTGCCCTCGTCACTGCTGCCCTTACAGCTGGTGCATCCACTGTTGGCACAGCTGCTGCTAAGGCCGCTATCAATGCTGCAACCGGTCTTATCCAAAACATTGGTGATTGGGATGAGGTAATGAAATCCTCATTAACTACCACAAGAATCATATATATTCTAACATTCTTCTCTAGGCTCGTCAAGCTTTCACCCAAGAGGCTACTCTTCAAATGTGGAACGCCAAACCATCAGCCGACATTGTAGCAGTTGCTTGTTACAACAAGGCTTATGATGTTTCTGACACCACCAAGATCTCCGGTTTGGTTTCCGTCGATTTCAAGTTGGGAGCTTTGCACACCGAGTAAGTCACCACTCCTACAACTACCCTGAATTTCAAAAACTAATGTCTGGTCTAGCTATGACTGTATGTACCTTTCCGGACCTGTAAGCTTCTGGACACGCTCCGATGGAGGATTCCAAAACCTCTGCTACAGAAACAGCAACGCATGCACTTACGACTCCGCTACTGGAGATCTTAACTGCAACGCCGCATAAACACACCTTAATTGGTAAAGTTTGTGTAAAAACTTCTTTTTGAGATAGAGAATGATACCACCCTTTTTGAAGCTCGGATTGCCTGCTAGGATAAATATACCAGGCTCCGTCGCAGCTGGGCTAGTGATTGGGACCTAACGCCCTATTTTTGGCTTGTCGTGTTGTCTGCTATTCTCTTGTACATAGATAGTGATAATCTTGGTGCATAATCACATACTACTTAAACTAATTATAGCTACCGTGATACAACTATGAGTACTTCGTACTAATTTTCTTCTTCGGTGAAAACTTGAAATCCATGTAGATGGGTTTTATCAATGCTTCAATCATCCTGCTTTACCACAGTTAACAAGTTCAAAAAGGCCCAGTATTTAGAGTGGAAGACAGTCTTTTATCGTAGAATTGAAGAACCTTCCAGCATTCATTCCTTACATCGTCCCCCCTTTGATCTGAAGCTTACACAACAGAAATGGGAGGAAAATATTGAACAGCTTGCCAGTATCATCTATTTCAAAGTCTCAAGTAGAGCACTTTTCATGTTTGGATTTTCAATAATTTATAACAGGATACGTAAACAAACACGGCTAGGTATGACCATAGCTTAATTGAACTCCTGAAGTGGGTTCGGCAGACCTGCTCATGTATTTCGGAAAGCGTATGGTGTCTATCATACTTGTAAGAAAAGCGAGTATTACTTTACGAGCACCCTAGATAACTGTTATTCGAGTAGATCATGTGCAATTGCGTATATTGTTCTAAAAGTATTAGGAGAATTAAGCATTTAAGTTGTACATTCACCAAGTGCCCACTTCTCTTAATTGGATCTTGAGAAACAGTTGAAAAAGCGGTTCATGTTTTTTGTCTTTTGAACCATCAAACCCCAGATACCCTCCTAACATCTTAAAGCTTTGCCTTGAAACCCCTCTCGTAACCTTCATTCCCATCAACGAGTTCCTCAACCTTTCCCGCAACCCCAAAAGAATAAATATACCCAGCCCCCTCCATCCCATAAGCATGAACTACACTGCCCACCCTCTCAACCCTCACTCCCCC
>LLCD01001502.1:0-10710 GCA_001414355.1 Hymenoscyphus salicellus
GCCCCATCTCCGCTACACTCTGATGCGCATCCTCAAAACTCTTATTATCATATAAAAACTTCGCCCGTTCCTCCCTACCTAGCGGGATGGCACCCTCTCGAATCCCCTCAAGCGTCGTTCCAGGAAGAATGTATTCCTTCGGAGGCCCGTTGATGAGACAGTGGAGGAGACCGATTGAGCCGCAGGCTTCGCCTATTGTTTGTTTGAACCAAATTACCGGTTCTTGAGGACCGGAACCGTTATATTCGGGTTTGTTTTCGTCTTCGGCGATGCGGGAGGCGTGCCAGGCAGGGGTTAATGGGATAATAACGAGGAGAGCGAGGACTGGGCGGGGGATTAGGGCGAGAAGGGATGGTTCTGATAGAGAATATACGTCGTGGAACTTTAGGGCGGGTGAGAGACCGAGTTTGGAAGCTAGGGCGTTCATTACTTCTGGGTTGTTTTCTGTTTTGCCAAAGGTATCAGTTTGGGGTTCAAACAGATGTATGCGTGAGTGGTGATGGTGGGCGAGGTACCAAGAACCGTAAAGGTCTTTTTGCCATTGATGATTTTAGTTGGGACGGGCATTTTAGCGATTTGACTTAAGAGAGATTTTTGGGTTTGTTTTGGAGGGTTTGCGGTGTTGGTTGAGTGGATTGCGGGGAAGTTCAGTTCTATACATACTGATGGTGAATAGGCAGCTCTGGGACGCGACTACATCACCAAAAGGGCGTGATGGACATCCCAGCTACACGTGTGGCTGGGTTGACCGTTTGTTCCTTCCCCTTGTCAAGCTCTAGAGGAACGTTTTCCTCGGGTTTGAATTGTTTTTCGGATTGGTTGGTGAATACAGCATCTAGGAGTGTTGGGTTCCCTGGTAATTGTTGAGTCCGGAAAAACCTAACATACTATTGTTCAGCATATACCTCAACAACATCTACTAAATTATATTACCAAAAACAGTTAGGTAAAATAAATTGACCGTGTAGAGTTTCAGATGATTACTTCATTTATAGGAAACTGTCCACAGTTGATTAAATTACTCGAAGTATTTTCGAATAATATTATTGGAGAAATATTGTTCAGACGAAGGATGAACGAGATTTTACAGCCTTTGGAGGGTTTGCCTCGTGTCCAGGTACCCAGGCAAAGTAGGAGAATGCCCTTTTCCTGGTTCATACCTAACCTGGGCTTCTCTGCAACATTTTGAGAACAACCTGGTGTTCTTTTCCTACCTTGTTTAGGTTCAATTCCCGCTCTTCGGAGGGAAACCTTTACAGTGTTTAGAGTCGAGTGATACGCTTGACCCTGGCGTGCAGATAGTCAAGGAGTTTTTGCTGTAAGAGAACGACCTCACTCGAGTGGGCAAGGAGTTCGCATACAAATCAACGCCTTTCTATTAGAGGTAGATAAGTGGGCAGAACGCTCCCCATCTATTGCAAATTTGGCAACATCTTCTTGATCTTCGATTTGGGGCGTCCGGGTTTTTTATCCGCTCTCTAGACTACTCCCTCGCTTTTTAGTCAGACATTGCCCTCGATTCCTTCGTTTGGGTAGTTTGGGTGGTTTTGCTGCGCAGACCAAGTAGCTTCTCCAAGGGATGGAAGGAGAGATAATTAGGTACCGTTGCCCAGGCACTCGAGCCTTTCTATCTGGTTGGCAGAGTACTGTATTACTAGGTTGAGAGGGTATTGGGTACTGAAGGTCATGGAGAATTGATTGATTTATGTGAGTAGTCTAGCTAGTGCTATATATAAGGAGTGTAATGTTGATAAACATGGGGTCTGATCATACATAAGTGGTATGATGAGAAAAATAAGGAAAGTGGCATGATGATGAGTAAGCAATATTAGAGTAGGAAACGACAAAAGCTAGGGGTATTATATATCCAGCACAACATGTATGTATAGCGAAATCCTCTCGAGCTTTCGCTCCGAGTTGACAGCCCTTTTTTCTCTGGCGCATAGAGAGCTAGAGAAATATGCCGGGAGGAGTTAATGTCTGATGTGACAGAGAAGTTTGGCTCCTCTGCCGTCGTGTTTGGCAGAGAGCAACTTAAGTGGATAAGGAGACTAAACATCACAATTAGTATTGCCAGAGCGAAATTTGCCTAAGGGATTTCGCTCCTCTTGTCTTGCTTCCACGCTCTTTTTGTGGCACACAAAACCCGATGGGGAGGGCTCCCACCCGGGATACAAACAAGTCGTGCCTTCCCTTCTTACTCCTGTCAACCAGTCGCTTCTGGTCTCTCCCCGGGCCACCACCCCCAGATCCACCCGAAGGCCAAATTTCTTGAAGTACACAAATAACTCTTTCCATCATCGCACACTAGACTCGGTGGTGCACTCGTTCTCAATATAGGATGCATTGCTAGCTCAAAAAACTAGTCACAAAAAAACCCAAACTCATTGAACGTAATTTCCCCCCGGAAAGCGCGGGTTCAAAAAGTCAAAGGTCAGAGCCGCGATTCATTCGAATCCCCTCAACCATCATTGCCGTCCCTTTGCGCACCTCGTTGGTGACTGGAGATGGTTGATCTAAATGTTCCAGTCAGTTGTGAATGCGACTGGTTCTCTGTACTTGTACAGAAAAAAGTTTGATATGATGATTACATGAATTTGTACATCTTCAGGTGATAACATTGGCCATGTCTACTCTTCGATGTTGACACGTAAGTGTACATCTACCAGGTGATAACGTTGGAAACACCTACCAATTCTACACATTTACCCAAGTGTTTGACAGACATCTACCCCGGTCTTAACAGCCTCTTCTGAGGTTCAGAGCAACAGACCTTCTAGCCAGAGCGCTGAACTGTGACATTAGGTGAGATTGTTCCTCTCCTTCAAGCACCACCGAGTCTATTTTTTTGGTAATTTTGCTTTGGGTAGGAGATAGGAGAGGAGGAGTTGGGTTTAGAGTTGAGATGATCGCGCTTCGGGATCTCATACTTAAATTTTTGCCATTCCACGAATTGTCAGGGGCGATTTTCTCATGAATGCCTTCAAGGACTTCGGTCGGTGCCTAGCCAGGTCGAGCTGCAGGGTTGAGAAAGATCACTGCCTAGGTATCTCACTAGCTATCTTCTGTTAGCTGTATTGTTTGGGGCAAGGAAATTCGTTAAATTTATCCTTTTAATTCTGGATTTGTTTGCAAATGCTCTCGATTTCTACATCGTTTCCGCTATACTTTCTGCGTTTTTAAAGGAGTATTGAACGGACTGAAGAGGTGGAAGGTTGCTTGTACATGAAAAACAAGAAGGCCTGAATACATCCAAGAATACCCGCTGCACCAGAGGTGACAGCGATCCCCAATTACATTCTGTTCGTCAATTGACCAACGCCTATCCCGGCTCCGAGACAGACCCAAATTCAAAACCACCAAGGTAAGAACCCCAATCCAATTCATTTTCAGAGCCACGAGAACAATACGTTTGTCGGCAAATGGTTGAACTGCGCCGTCTACATAGAATATACAATTGTTGTTGACAAACTCCACCGCATTGGATAAGACCTCGGGGTCGTGGAAGGCGGCTGTGAGTTCATTATCGCGCTTTCTGTGATGGAGGAAGACTTGGTGGAGAGTTGGTTGTGCGGCTTCGAGGTCTGAGGAACTGTTCTATTAGGAAAACACTACGAGTTAGCAAAACTTTATGATCATCCCATCTGTTTCTCGCTTACCGGAGAAATTATTGCAATCTCGATGACGGGACTCCAAAATATTGGCATTCTGTCCCCAAGTCGGTAGGAGATTTGGGACTTCGCTTGTTAATATTGTTGTCAAAGCTTCTCTATGATGGCGGTACCGGTGTCGTTAGGATTGATTTTTATCTCATGGAGATACATATTGCTGGCAAGACTTTCAAATGCGACCCCCCAGATGAAATCGGGGGCTGCAGTTTGTGTCGGGTTGCTAGCTACTTGGTTGCTACTCTGAGTGGCCATACTGGTTTCGAGACAATTTGTAAGTGGGTTATCGTGGGCTTCGACTCTTCTCGAATTAAATGATTTTCGAAAGAAAGAGAGGAATTTGAAGTTCTTGTACACAAATTCTTGCGTATGCCATACTAAGAATTCGTCCTAGGACAACTACCTATTCTACATGCAAAAGCATAGCCCTACATGGGTTTTCTCAAGTTATACATTTTCAGGTCATCGACACCAATACTACCTATCGATATATTTTCTGTGAACTTTGAAGAAGCTCACAGGTGAAATTCCTGTATCGGGAGTCCTTGTGGTAAGGCTTTATGCGTGACATGTTGAGCCATAACCTGGCATCTCACCTATTGGTTACTACCCCTACTCTCAATCAATTGCACCCATTTCCACTTCCACCCATTTCACCCATCTCACAGACCGACCTCACTTGTCCCAAGTCACTCACGCCAGCCTCGTTTCTCAACATTTCAAACAAACTTGATATGCCTCCTCTTTTTTCTTTCCATTCCAGTGCATATCTCTTCCGACAGTTATCAAACTTTCCCCCATCGACTCACGGTTTAAAAATGGATGCACTCGGGAAGATACGACAAGTTGCAATGGAATCGGATCAGGTTTCAAGATTACGCAATACCCAAGATTCTGGGTACTAGAGTGTTCCTTCAACTGAAGTTTTTCCAGATGTAGCTTCTAGAAACGACCTCTTATTTTCGGACACGGCAGAGTCGTACGCTTTTAATTTCAACTCCGACCCTTCATTGCAAATACAAGATACAGCTGGGTACTCTGTTAATGCATTTCTTCGATCTGGAAATTCAATTGGTTGCTTCGAGCTGCCCCGCTTTAACTTTGATGTAAGGATCAAAAGCCTGTATATGAGAGCATGATCCTAATTGCAATAGGATAATTCATTAAATTCCCCCATATTCAAACCTGGAGTAATTGATACAGGCTCTATACTTCCCGAACAAATTCAAACAACAAGTGATTTTGCTCATCGACTTGAGCGAGAACCGAGTGGTGTACCTGATTTTAACCGAGCCGAGCTGGCGCTGGACAACCGTCCCAGCCAAGAAGCATCTCCAGGAGTAATTGCCATTATTATGACTTTGGCAGAACACCTTTCACGCACCACTGAGATCTCTGACGCTAAAATCAAACTATTCGCCGAATGTATGTCTATTGAGCCAGCTGCAGTCCAAAAAGTGCTACGTAGTATCACTCCGATAGCCCGACCCAGAGAATCCAAGGGGAAAGAAATGGTCCGCACCCAAGGTCAAGATTCGACAGACTCTTCGCAGTCAAAAGAAATTGACCAACGACAGACTGCAGCAGCGGAATGACTGTCCGAGCAGCAAACCAAATGTCCACACTCTAGCAATAGTATGCAGCCTCTTAGTTCAACGCGGATATTTCAATCCGGTGCGTGCAAGCGTACATTCGCTCGGAAATAATTGTGGATAGGGCACGAATACGGCCAATATTCTGATCTGGACATATGCCTCCACAAACGAATGGGAAAGGGCAAAGTATTTCACTCACGCGATCTCATTGCCAGCCATCACAAGACTGTCCATGGCATACCTATTGGGCAATATATCTCACGAAATCGCTTTGAGATAACACCAAGATTGGAGAAGAATTGCAATGACTGCGATTATGTTTTCAAAAATTCACAGGACTGGGTTGATCATCTGAGCTTCCACCTGAAGATTAACGCGATGTCTTTTCATTCCACGTTCAATCAGGGAAGTGAAGAAGAGTTGCATCAATCAGGGGGAAGGCGGCGCTATGAGCCTAATTATCTCGACGGTACTCGGCATGATGTTCGGCAAGCAAAGCTCGGAAGCACGAAACGACCAGCCACCAGAAATCAAAAGGTTCTGTCAAGTGGTACTGTCACTTTCGAACACTATCAAAACCACACAGAAAGTGCTCACTCTTTACCACTTTCAGATGTTGAGCCTCCCAATAAGCAACAGAAAGTTCGTAGTTCTCCAGCCGTTGAGATTACGAAAGCAAACTCTGACAGGAAGATTTTCATTGAAACTCTCAGACGGCAATACTCAACATGGGCTGTGGAACCCACTCACAAATTCACAAAAGCCATCAAAAAGAAGATATCTAATATATCTATCTCATCACTAACTAAGATACAATTTCGAAAAATCCCCCGGGGACGTTCTGAGCCTGTCCTTGAAGTAGCGAGCGCCACTCAAGCCAACGTTCCGATTATTCCAAAGCCTCCAAGTTCCCAGGATATCCAAGAACCAGAAGGGCACAGAAGGCAAGCGACTCTGAAAGATCGGCTCCTTGAAGCTCGAATATACACGGACAACAATCGGTTCTATATCCCCAACGGCGCTATTGAAGACCTTATCAATTCTGTCTCCATTGCAGAGAAATTGCAGAATTCTTGTTTCAGAAATTGCCCTCAAGACCAGTGCAGAACCCTCGCATACACGATGAATCAGAACCACAAGAAACCTTTTGGTATCCTGCCCATCATTGGAAAGGAGAATACGATATGTCAATTCCGTGCAGAAGGCATTTGCGACAGAGATCTACCCATGAACTGTCCAGACCAAGATGTGGTAGGGACCGGCAAGAAAGCTTTACTGGAATCTTTAATCACTAAAAAGATCCTTCTTGCATCTGCAAATTGGAGTAGATGGGAGTTTGGTGAGTTTCGTCGTGTGCAGTGGAGTTTTCTTTCTCCTGTTTTTGGTAACACTACGCCACACTACGAATTTAATCGCAACGCTGTTCTTCCGTTTCTTCCGCTTGGAAACGTGGAAGAAACCATTGCTCAAGGTGGGTTTAGCATCGTATACTAAGTCAAAATCCACCCATAGCACCACGTATGGTAATCGGTTTTCGCAGCGGATGGTACAAAGACGAATGGAAACCTTCTGGCTTGTAAACAATTATATTCCACAGACACAATCCAATTTGAGAAGGGGAAGGAGATTCTCAGAAGGCTCAATAAGATAAATCACCCATATCTCATCAAACTTCTAGAAAATTATCGACTAGGGGAAGAATATCACTTTATCTTCCCATTCGCACAGAACGATCTTCGTTCTTATTGGGAAAACCAACCAGAGCCGGAGTACAATTCAAAGAGCTTGATGTGGATACTAAAAAAAATAAAAGGAATTGCATCAGCTCTCATGGGATGGGTATGAGTTGGCTGCATTAGCATTGCTCACCAAGGGATACAGTCAGATGGTATGGGTATCCGTTTCTTATCAATAACGATCAATGAGGAGTACTTAACTGATCTAATCTAGTCTATCCGAAAATCCGAAGAAACGCAACTGCGTTTGCTGGAAGACTTGATCCCACCAGAAATAAATTGACTGGTGGCCAAGCCGAGCCTACCCTACCCACAGCCACCAAATGAGTTTCAGGCTTTATGACTATTTTGCAAGGTGGGCTAAGCGTTCGTGGTGATTCATATTGGGACTAAAGAGAAACAAGCGATACGAGGCTTAGGTATTCGGATATCTTTCTATTATCAAATCCAATTTATTTCTTATTTTGAGAAAAATCCCGACCAAAGCCTTCTTCCCTTCTACCAGATCTAAATGCACTTGAAGTTCGCGAGCAATCTCATCCACCGCAGGACTTCCAATTTAGTCCCATGTCTAAAAAAATACATTCTAGATATCCCAGAAACCCATTCCAGTGATCAAAGAACGGTACTCAGGCTTAGGTGCCACGATTTAGAACTTCGGTCACCTGGCACAGTGGACTACTGTGCTCTACAAGGGAAAACATGACCAAGTTAGCCGGTTAACTGAAAAGTGTACAGCTAGAATTCTGCTTATATCTCTTCCATTTCTTCACAATCTAAAATCTCTACGTTTCATAGTATCGATTTTCAAGTTAAATCCTCTAGCCCAAGAGCGCTTCACGAAATTAGCGAGAGAAAGCAACACTGTAGCGCTGGAGGAGGATTTTTTTCCAGAGAACTGTTGTTCTCAAAGAACAATAGTCATAGTCTCCTTGTAAAAGGTTACTCCCCCTATAACGACTGAACAGTATCCCAAGACGGCGAAATTTCTCCAAATGGAGCTTAGCTCTCAAAACACGAATCTAAGTTTTTTTTAAATAGTATATCTACTACAATAAACTTCGTACAAGTCCAAAAATAGATGGGAAATTGTAGAATTAGACAACTCTGAAGATTGAGCATAAAGTTTGGTACTTTTACCTTTTAGAAATGATCACTCCCCATTGAACATCCATGCAGTTCACTATGTCTTCTCATCTTTCTCATCTCGATACGCTACTTGCCCTCTCCGCTCGACACGAGCAAGAGTGGCAGAACGAACACGATCCTTTTGATTGTGACCCTGAGTACTACGAGAATAATGCAAGATATTTGCATTTCCAGTGGCATTCAGACTTCCTCGCGTTCCACGATATTGAATATGCCCCACTGCCTGAAGTAAAACTCGGCCAAGGTCGATTTTCGAAGGAAGGTGTTGTGTACAGACATCTATATAGCCACGACCCAAGCAAGTTAGTCTTTAAGGTTTATGGAGGTCAGTTTATCAACTTAGCAGACTCGAACTATCCAGCTGATGTTCCTGAGTTTACATTCCGCGTTGAAAAGCGCGAATGTCCGGATGGTGCGTTGGGTGAACTCGTCTTCGGAGAAGGCAGGTGCTCCGGGGGGCTTGTTTTAGAAGAATGGGAGTATATGGCGGTTGTCGGTTGTAGTCGGAACGTGAAGCTTGGAAAGCCAACTCGCGGTCCCCAAGAGGAACCCGACCCAGAGGAGACTCCCCTCAAACGTGGCGGTTCAATCCGTCGATTTGCAGGCTCAGTTCGAGACAAGTTTCGAAAAATGACGGGAAAAGGGAAGAAGGAGAACTGAGTATAATCAGCTCTCATTTTCTCTTTCCTTCGTCGGATATTCCCAGTGAACAAAGAATTTCTTCCTGAGGGAGTCAATTCTCTTTGAACTTTGATGGTCAATAATGATCTTTGTTCGCGTGCGAACCATAGACCCCTCCCTGAAGCGCTTAAAATATAATTTATTTTTGCGCCATATTTCACCCAGCTATCTACCTAATATATCATATGTCATATGTCTTCCCATTTTGTTTTCCATTTTTTCTTTACCTTTCCCTCAATAGAAGTTTCAACCTTCATCCCTCAACCTTTCTACCATTTCCAGTCTCACAAATCTCTCGTTCTTCGGAAGAATACCTAATTCACCACATTTCATTTTTTCGCGAACAACTTCATCTAAAGTAGGTCCTCTCCATTCGATCTTACCCATCCATGAGCCCAAATAGCACATTTTGCTAAAAATAAAAAGTACCTAGGTTTAGATAATACGATATAGCTACTTGGCTTTACGACGGAAAAGTATAACCAAGTTGATTACCCGAAAGTTCAAAGACATTATAAGAAAGTTATAGATTGCTCTAAGTAAACTTGTATTTTGTGAGTAATGCGTGACAATGTCAGAACAGTCACATCTATTGTCCGAGGAAGAGTAGAAGAATGAGAAACTCCACCTTTCCATTCTTCTAAACATCCTCACATAATATTCCAACCAGTCATAGAAAATCCCAAGGTGAAGAAGGGATGTAGTGAAAGCCCAGAATCCTCACGGCTGGGACGGCTGGAACTTTTTTGCCAGTTGAAGATATTCTATCTTTAGAACTTCTCAGGACAATGCCTCTTTGTCCTAAGATATCGTTTCGGGCCGTTATGGTGAGGTAAAGTAAAGAATATCTTTGTTTCGAAGGACAAAACCCCGCGGACTTCAGTACTTTCAATGATAATTCAAAACTTCGGCACCAAGAAGGGTCCGTAAACGTGCTTCAGACTGCTGAAATAAACGGTGCTATTCGTAGGTTACCCGGGGATTGAAGGCAGTGCTATTTGTAGGTCACCTACAAATAGTCGCGAAAAACAAAGAGACATGTGTAATCAACAGGTCGCCTACAAATAATTTATTTCGAAATTGAAGAAGCTCTTATTTCTACGTTGTCTCGGAAATAGCTAGAAAAACAGTTCGTAACCTTCTTAGGTCACCTGCGGATAGAGGTAATTTCGAATGACCCTACAAAATACAGAGTTGATTTAAGAGAAAGGAGATGCTGACATGCCTTCGAAGTTCTGGAATTCAATGTTCTAATGGAGTAAAGTTCTAGAAAACGGCAACAAAGAAGAATAATCGGAGAGAGATACATGTGCCACATTCTAGGTCGATAAGTGATGAAAGATAAATGCTGTCAGAATAGAAACGATGGCTCCCTTTCATACAAGAATCTGGATCCCAAAGACATTTTGAACGCAACAGATTCCAAACAAAGTTCCAGATAGCATCCAGCCAACGACGATACAGAAAATCTTCAGTACTTCAGACGTCATCGATAGCTAAATATAGAACCCAAAATCAGCACCTCTCTTCCCCCTCACCTGATCGCAGGATGATCAACACTCTTCTGCACGTAAAAAAAATCAGAAATCTGCATCAATCTCCCCTCACTTGATCGCGATCAACAGTTTTACGGAGAGTATGCACGTAAGAATATAAATACGGGATCTTAAAGTAATCCTTGCTAATTTTCTGGTGTTCCTGCAGATGCTGTGCCAATCACGATTCGCATAGCACAGCATCTCATCCCAATACACAAGGTGTCAGCACTGGCACCAGACTTATATACCGAGAAGTAATATTGCATACAGGTTTCTAGTACGATAAAAATTGTCTGTCTGTAGCACGATTCATCAGCAGTGAAGGTTGACCAACAAAAGAAAA
>LLCD01001503.1:0-10700 GCA_001414355.1 Hymenoscyphus salicellus
GTGTACAAGAGACTGCTTTTGTATAGCTGCTAGCCTCCCCCTGTCCCTCTACCGCGTCCTGTCTTCTTTGCTGCACTGCCTGCAAACTGAGCGATTCTCCTCCATGTACTTATCCTCGTCCGCGTCTCCTGCTCCGTATTATCGGGGTGCCATCTCTTGCCTATATACTTAGTATTGAAAGGTCACCTTGGTATTTACAAGGAATTAGAAAGTGAGCTTATGAAAAGAGAACTGTATATACTGTGGGATTCTTGCTTGTTGCATTTTGAATGTGAGAACTTGCGTAAGATTTTTAGGAGTAACTCTAATCAAGTTCTTCTTGTTCCGCTTCTTGTTTCCTTCACCGTCAAAAAAACTCAGCTTGTGAAACTTCAGTTGTTACATTCTAGAAATTACTCTGCCATTCTAATGTTTGTTGTGCCGCAAAATCGTGGGAATTTTCAAGTATTGGTTGCGAACTTCCTCTGGTAACTCTAGGGGAGTTAAGCGAGTCACTTTTCCATCACTGGAGGTCCACTACTTGATGGCAGATTCACTTGACACAGACTTATATTCTGTCTAGCTTCTTACTAGCGTCTTCCACAAGTCCGCTTTTGAACTTTCCATTTATTTTATTGTACATCGCATCTTCCGGTAAACTCAACGAAGAAACTAAGTTAAGCTATAAAATAACATTGTTGTTGAAAGAAATCTTGAATATATTAATCTTTTAAATGGTTTGCCTACACTTCCAAAGAACATGGATCTGAAATTGTGACTGTACTCCTCTGTCTTCAAGTACGCTGTCCCAAGCTCAAGCTACCCAACAGATTACCTGAAGAGTAAAGAGGTTTCAAGCGTCCTTGAAACACCCCACTGCTGCCGCCAGTTTCGCGACATATTTTCGATTTGGAGCCAGCTCCATTGCAGAAGTTGTGCCCGGTCGTGAGATGATATACTTGACAGATAGTTTCCGGTAAGTGGGAATAATTCTAAACCAAGCGTAAATTTAGGCATTTAAAGTGAATCGTCTGACAGTTGATTCTTAGGTTCTGTCTAATACAGTGTTCCTCAACATCTAAAAGGAAGTCTCAATTGAGTAAAGTTATCTTTCAAGCAAAGGACTTTCATATAAATATCTTATATATATCCCACCAATTTTTTATAATATAGAAGTTAATAAGATGACCCAGTTTAACATTAGTATAAACTTATGTGCCTGTACAATGGGACCTTTGGTTGAGAGTCTAGAAAAGTTCAGCTCCGGAGCGGGAATGGTAAGGAAATTCGTTATAAGGCTCGGGAGAACTTCTACCACGCCCACCTCTTCCTCCTCCTCTTCCTCGCCCTCTCCCCCCTCTTTCTCGGCTGCTCCTTCTCCTTGCAACTAACAATCCTGTATTGGGCACGTATATCCCAAGCTCCTCCCGGTCTCTGGCCAGCCTCATATCCCACCACTCATCTCTTCTCCACCGTTCAGATTTGACCTTCTCCCTTTCAACATCTCGCCACTCACGCACTTCATCTTCCGAGACCTCACTCGCAAAGAGATCCTTTGCACTATATCCCCAACGATTCCGAACATGATTCCAAACGTCTTCTCCGCCTTCAACTGAGCGCAAGATGGAAATAGAGTCTGAATTTGGGAAGGCGTGCGAAGCGAGGTAGTGAAGAGCCGTGTTCCCATAGACATCTCGTTCAGTGGCATTTTGGGGAAGCGTAGAAACGAGAAACTCAATGAGCGCGGTTTGCTCGGGCTGGTTTACTTTACTTCTCGGTATGGGGAGACGCGTCGAAAAGTGCCGAGCGGCAGTTTGTCCAGAGGCGGCAGAACAGTATGTGCTATTTTCTGGTGGTTGTAAGGTTTGAATAGAAGCAGTTGCGGAATCTGGAGCGGACTGATTCGCATTGGGAGCACCAAGTCGAGGCCGGAGTCGAGGAGAAACCGAGCGTGTGTCGTGTATAGATTGAAGGACAGCAAGTGAGTTGGTAAGATTTGCAGTTGAAATTGGGAGGCATGCTATATGCAATAGATTTTGACCGAGTTTGGTGGGTGCAATATAGGCCGGCGGTATTGGAAAGGTAGCAAGAATGTGCTTAAAGAGAGGAAGTGATCCGTGTGCAACTGCCATGTGGAAAAGATGGATTGAGAGTACTGGTGTTGTAAGTGTCAGATTTAATTCTGGGTGGGAGATAAGGGCCGAGTAGGCGGGTAGGTTGAAGGTTGTAGGAAGTTCCAATGCTAATGATGGCTTTTCTTGCTTATGGAGGATGAGAAAAGTGCTCATGAGAGGAGTCAAGCATGCGGTAGGTGTACTCAATGGGACAAAGTGCGGATCGAACCCGAGGGACAGCAGATGTGAGATCATATAAATGTTTCCGTCCGAAATTGCCGCATGTAGTGGACTTGTGACGGCGAGACTGGAAGGTAACGAACCATTATCACGGCTTGAATTGGAAAGCCAGACTGAAACGTCAGCATCGGCTTTGAGTAACAGGTCCAATAACTGAGTGGAAGGTTGCCTTGCTGCTGCGATGACGGAGTGCATGTCTTCAATTTCATGGTACCACCTATCATGAACGACCCAGAAAGGTGTGGTATGGTGGGTTCTATCTTCAATTTCTTCTATAGTAATGTCTGCTGTTTGTGGTAACTCCATACAAGCAAGAAGCGTTTTTCTGTCGGCGACATCGCCATCGATATCAGGGTAATCTGGTATCCTAGGCCGAAAGCGGAGAAAAAACGCTTGGTTTTGCTCAAGTGAACGTAAATCAACTCCGTTGGGGTAAGCTCCCGAATTGAGTAACAATTCTACATTTCGAGGTAATTGAGATTGTATGGCTTGTAGCAATGGCGTGTTAATGAAATCTTGACCAGGCCATTCAACTTTGCTGTTAGGTCCGCAGTTGTCGTACAGCTTTCCCTCTGGCGTATTGAACTGTTTCCGGCGTGCAAGAACAGCTTTCAGGATTTTGATATCTGGGTTTGCAGCAGCCTTCATTGAGGCAGAGTTTCCTCTTGGTCCTTGGAAATAGTAGTCTGGGAACTCGGGAATGATCTCATTCGGATATTGGAAGCCGCCTGCGCCACTCATGATTTGATAGGAAGTATGGACAAGAATGGTTGTGGATGATAGGAAATGGTAAAGTTGATGAAGAGTCGAAAGAAAGTCAGCCAAGATGAATGCCTTTAGGAAGATTTCACGTGACGTCTCGCTTGAGTCATAAGTACCTCTGGATGATAAGAATGCCCAAGGCTGAACTTTTGACTGGTTTTGCCACAACGGAGATTGCAGAATTGACCAGTATGACTACTGCATTTCGTGAGAGACCCTGGAGACTAGGGGACGATTTAATCACGTTCAATACATTATTTAACAAGTATTTATTCTCAAGTATGATCGCCCCATAGCGACATAATAAGGATACCTAGCCCAAAAGCCCACTGCAATATCCATTAAAAGCAGGATTTCAAGGGTAAAAATCGTTTAGAGATATCCCTGCTGCTGCAATATTAAAACAAAGCACACAGTTCTCATGCAGAACATCTTTTTCACACGTAGTCACAACACCAGCTTACACAGGGCCAGGGGGGAATGCGGGTACAATATTCATATCCCGCCCACAAACCACTACAGTCACCTCTTAGAGTGGGAATCCAGTAACATAACTGTGCGAGGGATATTGAAGAATTGAAGCAGCAACAGCCATGTCGATACAAAAAAGCACCACCAGTCTGCATAGTGTACTTCGAGCATTAAGCTAAGATGCCGGCCTGAGTGGGACCAGGGACGGAGTTTGCTGTAGACGTAACCAGGGTGACATTTGAATTTTGATCTGATTTGGAGAAAAAAGAAGCTCAGCTATTGTACGAGTGTACGGTAAGAAGATGGTTCTTAGATACTAGATATCAATGGAATTTGTTTACTGCCGGGACATTCCATCGAAGCGACGTTCTCTGAGCCTTAATGGTAGAATTTTCTTTGTTACAGCTAAGATTTGTATTCGGGTCAGATATAATGACAAACTATCACTTTGAAGTTTGAGACGTTCACTTCAAGACGTGCACCGAAAACCCCAAAATTGGCTTGAAGTAGACGTCTTGAAGTAGGATGGGGTAGAAGGGGTAAAGACGTAATCAAGAGCGGCTTAGCTGTGCTCATAATTACTGCAAAGGTAGACTGGCTGAAGTTCAAAGTTCTTATTGAATTACACGACCCGGGTTTTCGCGATGTGTAACAAAGCAAAACATAGTACTCACGACTCAACCGACATTAGTGGTTTGCAAGAACTTCGTGCATCTTTGGACGACATTCACTGATATATAATATGCAAGATTATCTTGGAAAATTGATTAAACTACATGATGATACTTGAAATGATAATGGATACACGTGTATTCAAAAAATCCAATTAGCCTAACCTATCTCAAAGAACATAATTTGGTAATCTTCATTTGGAAACTGCGCGTTTCGGAAATAAATGAGACGATTGGTTACCATTTAACAAGATGATGAGAGGAAAGCGATACAGAACAGAACTCTCTTTGAGATGCAACAAACTATTTCCCCCCCTGGATGTTTCTTCCCTGCTGGAAAACGAAAGCCTCCAGATCCACTGGAATCTCATAGGACTTAGACTTCTAGGCAAACCTAAGGTTCAATTGAAAAAACCAACTCCTCCAACACACTTGTAGATATATTACACGAGGTTTCCCAATCCAGACTGCAATGACCAACAAAGTGAACGTTACCAACCCCACAATCCCACGATGAAACAAGGACCATCCTTCAATCCTCCCCAAATTCGGAAAGAACGGCAATGACGAAAGCCAACAATTGTGCCTTGCACTGGTCCTCCTTGCACTCGGCAATCGAATGGCCTGTTTCTGTTGACGTGAAAAAGTCCCTGCATGTTGGTTCGTGCGATCCTATTTTGAGACTCTCATGATCCTCCTACCCCACAACCAAACGTGCACAGCATGTCTTGGTTATCGATACAGAATCTTGATAGCAAGGATCGCAATCTGTTACCAACCATGAGATAGAGTGTAGGACTTGAAATGAAACCAACAGGAAGGCGATTGATCTACGTAACAGCCCTTCTAGAAGCTGGTGAGGGAAGAGGGGGAGGGGAATTCGGTGCTGCCGAGGGCGAGAATGCGCACCACAACTTCAATGTGCGAGGAGGTTGCAAACAAAGTAGATTAAGGCTGCGGCTCCAACACTGGGGAATGCAGATCAATCAGTATTTGTCCCAGGCTCAATTGAAGGTCTGGTGATGGTTGCATGCAGAGGTGTGATTGTACTCGAGGAAAGATGAAGGATTGAAGGATCAGAAACAGGAGAAAGCTAAGACCGGGAATTGTCCAATGGGACGAGATTCTTGGCTGCCAACACGTGCCCAGATCTAGGCTACTCCCGTACGCTGAAGATTGCCCATCTCAGGTCAGGGCATCGTGGACTCGTGCTCGTGGGCCTGAGGTCGAACAACAGACGAACGCGAACACGCCCAATTGATCCCAGGACAGCGTAACTCTAGCCTGGGGAGATAATTTTATCTCACTCTCACTACTTGGTATATTGTTATCTGCTTTAAGCTTGAAGATGGGTCGTGGCCCATGGGGGTAGGCCCGGCCTGCCGTGACCTGAAGGATTTGAGGGGTAGCTTCGTAACCTTTGATGGGCTCAAAATGGGGTTGAAGAATCAACACCAATACCAGCACCCCGTAAGATGGCGAGAGTAAGTCGACGACAGGACTGTCGTATCCCCAAACCGGTCTCTTGCAAAGGGGTATATCTTCACGATCAGAACCATTGACGGAGAGCTCCTCGGATGCTGAATATTGTCTCTTGCGTCAGATGGCAGATCAAGAAGCGGGAGGGGAAATTCTCTGATGACTTCGTCTGACGAAGGCTGAGGCACAGCTCAGGATGCGATCGAACCCAATTTCGAGTGCATACCCAGGTACGAGGAGGCGGCCAAAGTCACAGAATATTTGATTTTGCTCAATTTTACGCGCCTTGTTCTTCCAAGGCCGTATGAGTATGAACGGGCGAGACAGGAGTCAGAAATGACACTGCTTTATTTACCGTGGAATAGCGAGGAATGCGCTGCTAACATCAGCTCCGAAAGAAGCGAGAGACAACAAGGCTCTCTTTCCATCACTCCTCCAGTCTGCCCTCACCAAAAGCCACCTCAACACCCCCAGCTGCCACTCATGAGCCTCCACGGGCTTGTCGCAAGTCACAGCCTGACAGGTACCACTGGAAGTACCCGCTGAAACGATGGCGATGAGGCTACCAGCTGCCCCAAAAATCCGCAAAGCTGCAGCGTTCGCTTGCGGGTTACTCCGGAAAGTCCAATGCCGCATCGCCATTGGCCGCCACTACTTGGGACCTGGAGTCTGGGTAAACCAACGGCTCAACCCCCAATGGACCCCTTGGTGTCAGCATCTTCTCCTGGTCACCTCACAAGACGGAATCCCTCGAATCCTTCCATCTTTGTTGCATTTCCTATTCAGTATGTTTTTTCGGGGAAACCTCCACGGCTGGCTCAAAGACCGATGCCGGTACTCAGTTCTCCTTATTCTCATTCGTTCACTCTGGCTAAGCGAGCAGTCTGGAATGCCACTTTCACATCCTCAACGCCTGGTTGGCCTAGAAGATGTTCTTGTAAGCATTCGAGACCTTGCCGCACTTTCCCAAGTGGGTGTATTGCTGAAAGGAAAAATCTCCGGGCCTGCAGTTTCATATCTGGTGGCGTCGAGTAACAACGATCAGCTCCTCCATCCCAGGGGTAAGACTTTGAGATGTGTATATGATTGAGGTGCTTTCCTCATTTCTGCTTTTCTTCTCATCCCATCGGTCAGATCCAGACACCTTCTACAGGTTCATTACATTCATTCATACACATTCATTCATTTTCAAGACTTTCAGTCTACTCTCGCATCAACAAGATGTCTTTCACTTCTGCTTTTATCCTCTTGCTTTCACTTGCTTCTCAATCTTTGGCCCTTCCTGTAGAACAGCGTGCCGTAACAACATTCGACGACGGGCAATGGCATCCAGCCACCGTGGTCGCAGCAGTATCTAGCACTGCATCTGTCAAAGTTCCAACCGTATCTACAACAGCACCGGTTATTGCTAGCTCAAAGCCAACTGTTTCCACTAAAACGTCGTCCACTTCATCAAAAAGTGCTTCAGCTTCAGCTACTCCTACTTCAGGCGGAGGATCACCAGCTACTGGACCAGTCACATACAAGAAGTTCAAGGGTGATGGAAGTGTAGCCCAAGGGTGGCCATCAATTTCGCAATGGATCTCATTCGAAGATATGTATGTTATGTTCGAACCCCAAGTCATAACAACAATATACTAATAGATTCTAGGTGGGCCCGTCAAAAGCCTATCATGGCTTCATCCTGTTCATCGCAAGGTCACACAGACAATTCCGAAACCGAGATTGCTCAAATCAAGTCTGCCATTCTCGCTGAATCAGCTAGCAGTGGTGTTGATGCTCGATTTATCCTAGCCACCATAATGGAGGAATCCACGGGATGTGTTCGGGTTAAGTCAACAACATCCCCCGATGGTTCTGTATTCAATCCCGGGATGATGCAAGATCACAACGGCGCTGGAACTTGCTTCAACGTGCCAGCTCCATGCCCTGAAGCTCAAATCAAATTGATGATCAAGGATGGAACATCCGGTACTCACTCACAACCAGGAGGAGGAGATGGATTGAAGCAAACACTTGCGGCATCTGGAGCCAAGGATGCCCAGGCAGTATATATCGCTGCCAGAATCTACAACTCTGGTTCATACCCTGCTGGCACACCACTGGAAAATACCTTGTCTGTTCAAGGTTGTTACTCTTCAGATATCGCGAACGTCCTGATCGGTTTCGCTGGCGCAGAAAGTCCTTGCAGAACTGGCGAAGCAGTTTAAGGAAGCAGAACATTTTCTTTTTATTACCATTCAAAAGCATGACGAGATACTCTGGGAGTTTTATGTATTCCTCGGGATAGGATTTGTTCGAAGGAGAAGCATCGGGAGTGGAGAGACCAACGATTATATTCTTTTACGAGGGCTTGGACACATGATACCACGGGGCGGGAATCTGAGGATTCGCATATTTTTGGGAAAATATGGAAGGGAGTGTACAACATTTACAAAGTGTGATTAATGGCTGCTGTCATTTACATATTTTGAGGATCTTCTTGTCCTGTACTGTATTTGTACTCCCGCATTGCCAAGCGCTTTCGTTGTGCATAGCGAAATAAAACAAAAAACAAGCTAAAATAATCTGTTCGAACCTTATTTTGATATATATCAAGTGACATGTTGTTTGACTTGTAATCAGGCGAGTCGTGAAATACTTGTTCCACTAACAAACCCAACCAATGACATAGCTCCCTGCGCAATTTTGAGCGGGTTTTCTGGCCTCGGCAGGCATCACCCACTCGAGACGCCATACGTCTGACAGGACCACTGTCCACATACTTGAACGACTTCACTGTGCAATTCTTCCTTCAACCCATCTTGAACTCTCTACAACACCATCGGGAACTTCAAATTATACACCACGAAAGCCGGCGTCGCGAAGCACCAATAAAGACAGTTTTTGAAGCGGTACTCGTGCACCAGATCAACACCAATACCAGGAAGCCGACGGAACTCGCACGCAATGGATCACTCGCACATGGATCACTCTAAGATGGACCACAGCGCAATGGGCCATGGAGCACCAGTCGAAGCTGCAATGTGCAGCATGAGCGTAATGCCCCCTCGAACCCTCGACATTTCTTCACCTCTACCATCACTTCAGTACTCTAGCTAATTAGTGTAACTTCCCGCAGATGCTCTTCACCTGGAACACCAACAATCTCTGCCTTGTTTTCCGATGGTGGCACATCCAAACCACCCCCGGCCTAATCTTCTCCCTCCTCGCCGTCGTCGCGCTCACGGCCGCATACGAAGCCCTCCGATCCATGAGCAGGAGATATGAAAGAGCGGTTACAAGGAAGGTCCAGGATACACCCAGTGAGTGCCCTTCCATTTCTTGCGCGAATAACACCCGATTGTGAAAATACATACATACTATTGTTTCAAGAAGAGGAAGAGGATGGAAGTGTTATTTCGAATACCTATTTTTGAATTTATCTCGTCTTGTTACTCTGCTCCCTGCTGTTTTCTGCGCAAAATAAGAGAGTATAACACAAGCTGAGAATCTCTACCCCTCAGCCGTCCTCATCGATGGAGAAGCAATTACTGAGACTACCCCTTTCCTATGGTCAGGACGGAACCAGGCCGAAATTTCACGAACCGCACATGTTGTCAAGGCACTCTTTTACGCTGTCCAGAACTTTTACGCTTTCATGTTGATGTAAGTCCCGATCCCTAATATCCCCACATCCCAATCTTTGTAGAGGAAAGAAGTGGAATGCTGATAAACTGATGTGCAGGTTGCTATTCATGACTTATAACGGATGGGTGATGATTTCCATGGGCGTTGGCGCTTTCGTCGGATATTTGTTGTTTGGAAATGATACCCCTGCTACGAAGGATGGTGCTTGTCATTGAGACCTCTTGATGCGTGGCTGCCTCGATGGCTGCCTCGATACCTACCTACCTAGAATTATATTTCTCCGGGACCTGGATTTTGGTCGATGGGGTGTACAACAGGAGAAACTCTACCAGATTCATCCGGCAGGATCGATACCAAAATCTTGGGAATCTTATGATTTGGAAGCGAAGGGATTTCGAAACGGACGTATGGCGGATATCTCGGAATTCAATTAGCATATAATTGCGCTGCGTATTCCCGAGTTTCGAAATTACCGCTTTTGCCGAGTGTTAAGTTCTAACTATCTTGCACGAATTGTCCAATTTTGCATCATTGACTATTGAAAGATCTAGTACGCGAGTAGACACCGCCTACTGGGTAGCCATTCGCAAAGCTGGTGTGAGGACCAGGTACATCTCTAACCAGAGCAACAACTTCAATCCTGCCCTCAATCATGCTCAACACCTCTAGATGTCTTCACGGGTAAACTACCTACATTGCAAAAACATACTCCGTACCCCTCAACCCCAAAGAATGTATCACCAAAATACCTCCGAAGAACCAAGATCATCACCATATCAAATCTCCCCAAATACACGCAAGCAGTGAGATTGTATAACATGCCATCACACGTAAAATTAGGCTCGTGGTTTTCCTACAACGATTCAAATCCTTCATGTTCACTCACTGTAACCCCAACCCAGCAGTCTAACTCAAAAGTTGGAAAAGTTCCAGAGCGGCCCCCAAATTTGTAAAAGCGGCGGTGAATTGTTCAAACTCTTTTTGTAGCTTGACGGAGTTGACCCTTATTTTCCTTCTTTTTTTGGTTTGGATGAACGTCTAGAATACTTTCCCATATAAGCTCCAAAGTTTAAATTATCAAGTCAGTAGTAAATAACTCTCCTGTTCCAGTATCAACCCGGAATACACCCCTCCTCGGCTTTAGCCTAAACTCCCACCCCTCTCTGACTTACGGACAAAATCTGGAACACCAACCAACAAACCCCAGAGGTCTCGGAGGGTGGTATCTTAATTAATCTACTATGATAGCTTCATATAGTTCGCTGTGGATACACCGTAGCAGTAGTACCATTACGAGTATGAAAGTAGACGACTGGATGATTCTGGTCTGAGATTAACAGTGGAGTAGGAGGGG
>LLCD01001504.1:0-10698 GCA_001414355.1 Hymenoscyphus salicellus
AGTAATAAGTCTATTAGCGTGTAGAGTATTGTTAATATAAGCATCGTTAGCTGTTCCCAAACAAGCATCTTCTCTCCTAATAAAATCTTCTTAGAATTCACTGACTGCTACTTTACTATCTAATCAAGGCCCTTTCCAAGTTTGAGATGTCGACAAAATTAGAGTAGTTAAAGCGGAAGGCAAAGTGGAGCAAAAAGTGGGAAAAGGTAGAGACTTTTAAGGCTTAATTTTCTGGAAAGTAGGTTTATGTAGTAGTACTTTCAGCGTTGCATCAACCTCACCATAGTACATGCACTTAGCTGCTTTTATATACAACTAGAGTGAAACTTAGAAGGGATAAATAGTAAGTGAATAGTCTAAAGCAGGTCTAGAAACAGCATGACATATTCCGCTATAGAATGCCTTGTTCTACCTTACTCTTACTCTTTGTCTAGAGGTATACACCTCTTTAGCTACGCAGGTATAGTTATTTCACTCTGCTGTTAAGGGAATCTTTAACTTTGAGGAATAGAAGCGATAAAGAGCATGCGCTAGACTATCTTTGGATTTATATATTAATGTGGATTGTTATATTACTGCCGATAACTTGTTTTGTGTATCATTTCTGATAATGAGAGGCAGCTGTAGAGTTTAAGTCCTGGAGGGGGCGGGGGAGCGTACATGTTAAGTAAGGAATAGAAAGTGGATTTATTATTTGACATACTGCTAGAGTGTTATTAAACACAAAGACAAAATTAGAATAACCACAGTTGATTTTTAAAACCATGAGAGGGCTTCTATCTTTCTTCTTAATAGCCCGTAGGACCTAGCTTTCTACAATACTTCGTTATGCCTTAGACTAGAAGTGAACAATTATATTAGCTATTCTTTACTATATATACTAAAGCCTCTTCTAAAGAGTTGAATTGAGTGATTAATATAGTATAGTGAAACTCTAAGTTCTCTAGAGTGCCTCTCTATGGACATGATAAACGGTATAACCCCTCATAAGGCAGTAATAGTAAGGCTTTCCTCCGATCAGTGTCATGGAAAGTATCTGGTTACAACAAATTAGAAAAGGGTATCTTAGCTGAGTATAAAGAATAGCACATCATCACCTTCCGAGGAAGACACGCGAGGAAATATCGGTGAAAGCGAAGTTGTCTTATTATTATGTCTGCTGGCTATCTGAATTGTTCTTCGTTGGTTTTATTCTTGCTGTCGAATGTTGGTCTTCGGCCAAGATTAATAAACATTCAGAAATCGCAAGATGAGAAATTAACAACAAATGGGTTGGGACTCATTCAACAAACAAGGGAAGCATGAAGACTTACAACATGAATTGTTCGTGAAATCATGGGAAAGCTCACAATCAATCCTTCGTCTTGCAGAGGGAAAACTGTGCTCCTCATTTGAACTTAACTTTCGTATTTAGCCTTGACTTGTTTATTATAAGGTATTATTCTAGGGCGTTGCTCCTTTACTCTTCCCCTTCAAAGTACTTTCTAGATAGGTATAAACTCACCTCGCATTGTATTCAATGACTGATCTTTGGAAAGACATAGCAAGGTCGATTTTGCCTGTCGGAACGATAGACTCATAAAAGCCTTCCCTATCTTAAACTGAATCAATCTGGCCATGGAGTAAATCAAGGACTTATTGTCTGCGAAGCTGGATGGTGGCCTTTTGCAAGCTGAATTTTAGCAAGCCAAACTGTTCATCATTGTTTTAATCCTCACTGTCGATTACTGATCTACTACTCGAAAACTTTAGATCGCGTAAACCTGAACTACAAGACCGAGAGCGTGTCTGTCAGGGTTGCTGGCGATGGCACATTGTTGTTTCGTGAGATTAGTTTGGAGGATTCTCAGGCGACAGCAATGTCTTGCTTGGAGTTGCATTCATCCAACTTGACTTACCGCGCTTATTCTAGCTGCTTCTTCTTATAGCCCAAGGCAAGACTCGTTGCATCGGGAGAGCATCTGAGTACGGCGTCAAGACTACTGCAACTTCACTACTTACAGATTCGGCGAAATTAAAGGCAAGAGTGGGCTCAAAACTGCCTTGTATCAAGAGACCTCTTCCACGCTTGAAGTATCTATAACTTCAGGGCATCCGCTAAGCGCGATGTGTAACAAAAATTCTAGCATAGGTTAGCTTGGGAAGTGAATCGAGACTTATCAGAGTGAAGCCAAGCTTCCAGGCTTCAAGTGCCTGTAGCTTTAGGGACTTATGCCCCGAATGCTATGTGCAATAAAATGTTGATCATGTAACTAGGTGAATCGCACGTACTACCAGTAATTTTTGATATAATTCACTATTCACTTCTTGAAACTCAAACAACCCCTTTTCTCAAACATTTTCCGCTTGCCCCTAATAATACACCCGGGTTTCATTAATGCCCACTCTCAAAAGGTACCTATGTAACAAGAACACAGTCTCTTCATTCGTGACAAGCGTAGAGACTTCCTGGGAGATGCAATTTCGAATGACCAGCCCATTGGTGCCGTGCTATTCAATTCAAAATAAACTGCGAGTACACAAGTTCTCTCGATTTGAGCTTACCATAGGCATAGCTGCGTGATGAGATAATGGAATATTGCGACGACAACGCTCGCTTGTAACGATACGAGGCTTTAGGTGGGCTTGGGCGGGACGACAAGTAATTCTGCAAGTAGGGAGCGAGTTAGTTGAGTGTGTTTGTTTTGATGCCGCTAATTCTGGAGAGGGATGAATGAGGGAAAGATTATTGCAGTTAGCTGGTTGGCAGTTAGTACTGAGAACGGGAACGTCATCATTTCTTTCCATATTCTCGCTGATTATGAGCTTTGCTCTCACTTTAGAATTTAGCTCAAGAATATGACGCCTTCTGCCGCCGTAGCTTCCTAGCTAATCATTGAACAAGGTACAGTTTGTACTCAAATGTGGCGATGTGTTGGTAAGGGTATTTTGTCGGTCTCAGCAACATCAGAGACCAAGCACTCGCACAAATCATGGAGCTCTGGTACTCGTTCGAGTGAATCGACCATCCCCATAGGCACGCCTCACTCGCTAGGGTACAAACTACCAAAAAAGGCCAAAAAATCAAACTCCCCGCGCCTGAAAAGCCCACTTGATGAAAAAGCCCTCCAGAAAAACCCAATTGGAACTTTATTACTTTAGTGGTCATTCTTTCTGCACTAGTTATCCTAACATGAATACGCAGCACTGTGAGCTCCCTCACCTTATATGAGTCAACCATTTCCCAACTAAACTATGAGGACCTGTGAGAATATGGTTGGACAAATGAATTGAGAAGAGATTCGTAGTTTGAAAGTTTGAATATAAATGGGGCAAGGGGTAGTGGTGCGGATCAGCTGTTAACGGGTAGGTGAGGTGTGCTGGAGCGCGCGATTCACTGCTGGGTACTTTGAGAGCAGGTACGTCTAAGTATCATTACCACATGTTCAAGGTGGTACTGCACTCTAATTAGCACATCGGCTTCTTCAAAGAGTACATCTACTTATTTTATTCTCTCAGCACTTATGAAATTGGAAATTGAAATTGCAACCTGTTGGGGTCTTGCCTGACTTTGTTGAGTTTGAATTTTTACGAAGGCGATTTTCCCCAAAGATATATGGGGATAGGATACAATCTTGATGCTACCGAGTCGTTCCTTCTCCTCAGCCACCCCCCCTCTCCTTGGGCCACATCAGGTGCCGAGGGTAGCTGCGAGTCGAAGTCAACTGAGGGAAGGAACGGCCTTGATCTCTCCTCGCAAGCTTGAGGCAAGAACCACCTACCGTGACTGCTTTCTGAGATTGTTTTGGGTACTAATGCAAAAGCCGTGGAGGATGGACTTTCAAGCCAAGGTGTGCTTCCATGCTGGATTTGTGAGATCTTACCACTTTGTCCGGAGGGGAAAGGTTCCACTTTCTCTATTAAAGGAGGCTGTTTAGGCAACTTTGGGGACTCTGGATTTGCGTTTGTACTACAGAGTGGTTGCTGTGCTCAGATATACTTACTTTCCAAGGAATCGCGTCTCGAAAGGTAGTTTTTGACTCTTAGACCCTGTCATTACAAAGTGGTACACATGCAGCGTGGAAGAGATAAATACCTACCTACCTACTTCCTACCATCGTTTTCAGCGACCACTTGTGCCTATTTCAAATTACATGATACAAGCGAGAACGAGAGTGTGTTTAGATATTTTGGAGTGATCATCAATAGAATTGAGCATTGCTGAAAGCTCTTTGTAACGATAATTTGCTTGGCATTAAAAGTCGACAAAACTCTTGCACATCTCAATTACCTTCTAGTTCCAGAGTTGTGTTGGCAACCTATGTCATGAAGCTATTGGTCAATTATAATACATCTAACTATTCTTAGCTTCCACTCCAGTCTCCTCTATGTCAGGCTCTCCCTTGCCAAACTTCTGTTCAAGAAGGTAATACATTTCATCCAACCACTTTTTACTCGCCTTTTGTCCCTTATATAACCTCGTCGAGATGTGATCAAGAATAAGCCTTGCCCTCTCATCCCCAGCCTCGGCACACCTCTTTACCATCAACCCAGCGGTACCCCTCCTCATCCACCACCCCCTCTGTCCGTTCTCAAATTTGTCCTTCCCAATTTCAATCATCTCTTCGAGATACCGAAACGCATCTTCGTAATCATCTTCCTTCAGACAAACCATGATAAGTCGATCGTAGGTCAGATAATCAGCTTTTATTCCTGCTTCGGTCATTTCAGAAACAAGAAACATGGCTGTCTGTTTCATGTTATCATGTTTTTCGGCTCCTTGAAATAGGATGTTGAACGTTTCCGTGCTTGGCCCTGCTGCGCAAAATTTGTGCAATTCTCTGTAATACTCCATAGCTTCTTCAAAATTGCCGTTGGCAATGGCTCCTTCGATAATGACGTTCAAAGCTGCCACGTGAATGGGATGCCCCTTGTCGAAAAGATCTCTTATAATATCCCAGGCTTCTTTTGGCCGGGAAGGCGATGCAGACAAGTATTTGTATATCGGACGAGTAGAAGACGATTGAGGATCAATTTTAGCCTTCGCCATGATGTTCAGAATCCGAAAAGAGGTAGTGAGATCTTCAGCTCCGGTATAGGCGGCAAGAAGAGCTTCAAAATGAAATGTTGAGAGAGCCGTACGTCGTGAAGAGAGACGCTTGACAGCCGCGGTGGCAAGGAGCGGATCAGCGTATCTCGCAGCAAGATTGAGAACATTTGCACATATGCCATCAGAAGGATTGATGTACGACGAACTGACACGGAGATTCCAAATATATTTTGTGCCCTCGTACTACATTATGTGTTAGTTGGAGGAGAGAGGGAAAGGGAGAAACACGGACATGAAAAGCACGACTAAACTTGTCAAGCATATAGTACCAAACAGGTGGTGCTATGTTCTTCCTAACATTTTGGAATCTATAGATGAGTAACTGCAAAGCCTCATCAAGTTCCCCAGCATGACACAATTTGTATATAAAAATATCGTATAACCATGCTTGGACAGGAATCTCGTCTGAGTGCATCTGATCTAACTTGTCCATGGCCAATTCTAATTGTCGGTCGCGTAGAAGTCCAGTAACAAGGTTATGCCAACCCTCGGGGGAAAGACCAAACCATCTTTCCTTCATCTCTTTTATCATTTCGGTTCGGAGGAGGTAGTCAGGATGAATTGCCAGTACCTGTTTGACTTGTTAGAAATTCCCCTCGAGTCAGAAGAAAGAACACAGGTAATCGAACCTGGAGAACAGAATGGTACACCCCAGAGTTTAGGCCAATGCCCTCCTCCTTCATTTCCTGCAGCAAGTCTTTTACAGCTTCAACGCTACCATGCTCAGCATCGGCATTCGCAGATATGAGCGCCTCATAATGAATGAGTGACGGCGGTTCCCCTCGAGAGGCAATCAAATGCTCCACAAGATCTAGTATAGATTGGTATGCCCCCTCTGTATTTCTTATGCGTCGCAAGTGATCGTATAATCTCGATAAAGGAATGTGGCTGTATTGGTCCGGTGTCGCTTTTACAATCCTCTTAACCCTGTTACCATACGTAGCTGGGCGTTGATCGATGGTCTCGGATTGAATTATTTCGAGGGCGCGAGGAGAGCTATGGAAACCTCGGGGTTGCGCAACTCTTCTTCTATGGCTGTTCGGTCGTTTGGAAGGGATCTGGTAAGAGAAAGCACGAGTCGAGGTTTGTGCCAGAATGAGTGCATCAATTGAGGGACACAGGCAGCGCCATAGTCCATCGATTGGTATCCGGAGTGGTGGCATTGAAGTTTGACAGCTCCCAACGTATGGCTGGACCAGAGCGACGCGAGAAAAGTTTGGGTGGGGCCTCGGCGCCAAAATACGTCACGTGTAAAATCATGGAAACGGCTCCCTCCAGTTATATCCATTCATGAAAACTACTTTCCCCAATACTTTGATGCTAAGATCAGAAGTTCAGACGTATAGTACAAACGTCTTACAATAAAATTCTCGATAATTCACTTCTCTTTTCTTTTAAAAAAAGGAGACATTCTATCAATGCCGCCGAGATGAAAACCGTCAATTTGTCCGCCAACAAGACAAGCGACCCCACGAAAACTTTCAATCCAGAACAACTTGACGTGAAAAAATCGCTAAAACAAATTTCTTTTTTAGTCGACGTGGAAGAAGCTAGATAACTGTTTTGATGGCTGCCACAAGGTTTTCTTTGCGTTAAGTTAAGTTATACAGGTTGTAAGTAGCCCTGTGTCGGCGTAATTACTGCCACTTATCTTGTCTACAGCGAGACTGGCTAGCTCGCAAGACGTTAAATTGGATTATTCAGTTCAGTATTTAACGACTTTCAACAGATCTCACACGTATAGTCTAGAACCATTTCCAGTTCATTTCAGTTGTTGAAATGGAGGTGGTGTCGATTACAGACCTACTGCAAAAATAAAAATTTACAATTATGGAGAAGAGATCACAAAGCTAGATAAAAATCTACTCCCATAATTGCCACACGGTCTTTAATTAATAATCTTCTCAAAAGTACTTAGTGGCTTGATTGATTTAAGTTTCATAGAAAGTAAGAAATATCAAAACGTAAACTTCGTAGGTTTTTTATCCCCGAAACAAAGACTTTACAAGAGTTGTAACGACCAACTCCCCTTGAAATTTTTGGACTGTGGCTACTCGTTTATAAAATAAGGTGAAATGTCTGTAATTCTGATCGATTTTATTGTAAACTTATTATTACAAGACTCTTCAGCCCCCCAGACCCGCTTAAAAACGACTATTTTCCAACAGAAAAAGTATTTGAAACCCTGGAAATTTACTCAATGGATACAATATACCACAATTTCTTCAAGATTAACTACTAATATTTCGTTATTGAACTATGTATAGACATTTTAGTAGTAAGCTGGTGAAAAACAAAGTCTCAATAGCACTAAACTGTAAAATGCACTGTGATTTAATAGACAGAAAGGGAATTAAATGATACAATTCTGTCGATGACAGAATTACACCGTCTCAATATTTTTGATTGAGATCACTCAATGGGCGCTTTTAAGCATTTTACTCAAATGTTGGGGGAAGTGAGTTGCTACGAATGTGAGACCCAGGAAAAACAGAGCTCGCATTTCGAATACCCCAAGCTACTAAATTCGAGTAGATTGGGTAGACCAAAAAACGTATCTTTATCTTCTATTGATTAACTTGAGTGTCTTCCTGCTGTATGGTTGTAAGAGTTGGGGGCATTACTCTCCGTTCCCCTTGCTACTGCGCTTAAATGGTAACTACGGCCGTTCCTGGCAATAAAAGCTATAGTAATTAGCTCTCGTTACTCGGACAATGAAGGGTAATTGCTTCAAAAATATAGGTTCATAATGCATTGTTCCTAACATCTAGGACAATTGTTCTCCCAAGGGAAAGAAGGGTGGAGGGGGTCCGAAGAGTAATGTCTCCCCCGACTCTTACGAAACTTGACGGATCTCTGAGAGTCTGCCGAGTAACTTGAGCAACTGCATCGGAAATATGAAATTAATCTAATAATAGCTTCTCAACTGCTCTCTAAAGCATTGCTATATCTTCTCCACAACCTTGAATATCTCTGAAAATACAGATTCCGAAAATTCGAAAAGAATTGACCACTTGGCCCTCGCTTGTTGCGCGTTTTAAACCGCGCACAAAGTGTCCACACCAGACTCACGGGATAAGAACCCCATATCTGAGGATGTCAGTCCCTGTAATGGCATTTGTAGTTACATGAGGGTATGCGTGAACAAATATTGGAACTGGAACTGGGTTGTCAAGGACCGGGAAGAAATTGATATTATCCACAACTTCTTACTACAGCTAAATGCTTCTTTTGGTTGGACATGAGCAGTTTTTAGTTTTTTTTGGAAATCAGACAGAAAAGGAGATGGAAGCAAGAGATAAGCCCACACAGAGTCCACAGGATCTTCCTTCAATAAATAGTGACTCATATATGCTGCGGGAACTTCAAAGCCGGCGTGAAATTGACCTCCTGGTGGCGACTGCATGCTTTTCTGATTGCTGTAATATATTTTGAATCTCTGCTTCCTACGCGTATACATCATGATATCATAATTAAAGCCAGAAACAGTCTAAATCATCTTCCTTCTCGACTTGGGAAACCTGGAGCAGAAAGTTCTTGGATTGCCACTTTTGCCTATTCCACCTACTCGCTTTCCTCGTTGTTATTAGTGCATACAAACTACAGAACCAAGCTTCCTTTTAGTAGAGTATCCTCCAAATAAAGCCTCATCACCAAGAATCTACCATCTCACTCGATACACACCGGTTCATTCCAACACACTCTCCAATTTCCAAACCACACCCCCTCATAAAGCAGTACATCGCCGCTCTATCACCCCAAAGCGGATCCAGAAAAGAAGCACAACATAATTCTCACCCACGGGGTAAGATCGTCACCAAGAGACTTGGATTCGTATCAATTCCACTTCCAAGCCGTTAGAAACCCACGTACTATGGTGTTCCAACCTGGGGATTGACCATTTCCTCAGTGTTCTGAAGTGGAACTGATACCTCACCAAGAGACTTGGATAACGCGGTACCCCATGGGCAGTGTGGGTAACAAGCTTCGCTAAGGAGAACGACTGGCTTACGTCTATCATGTGAAAGTGATACTCAACCAAGAGACTTGGAGACAGCTGTGCGGTATGGTACCCCACGGGTAATTTGTGGACCTACGATCGGCATGATTTGTATGCCGTGAGAAAAGGTGGCGGAGTATGTATGGAGAGAGACGTGTTGATACCATAACCAAGACTTTGTAGAAACCATCATGCTGTGAAGAATTAATGCGATTTTGGGAATCGTCATTCAATACTACAGTACACGACAGGAAAGGGGAAAGTCCTTCTGTACTTCTTGCTCTTTACCCAAGAATGTTTACCTTTGAGGTGGCAAACATTTCTCTCCATTCCCCATCCCCCCACCGTGGGCAATACCCAAGAAAAGGCTTCTTGCTACTTGGAAGTCTTAGTGATACACCAAGAGATCTGTAGTTCCAAAAGCATGGAGGTAGAGTATGAAGCAGTGGAGATAACCCCGTGAAATCGAAGATTTCAGAGATTCATTCAGGCGATAGGCCTAGGAAGGATAAATATATGGAGCATGGAAGCTCAGTATTGTTTTACTCCAAGCTGCGTTTTGATATACCAAGGGATCGGCTGTAAATAAAGCGGGTAAACGGGGGGGGGGGACCGGCCTACTCATCCGCAGATGCTACCATGATTCCTGCGGCATCAAGCAAATACCCACAGTTCAGTGGTTTTAGCTTTCTATAGACACTCGAAGGTTGCGACCGATGGACGTGAACTAATGTCTTGGAGTCTTGGGACGTTTTGATACCATGACATCGGCCTAGGCTGGGACCCAAATGAACCAAACAAGATTTTATGATCGGCAAAGCATGGAAAGATTAAGCGCACAGGGTGACAGGAGGCTGAAATCTGAGTAGGGGAAGTGGATTGCTTCAAAAAATAAAAATCTAGCTTCATGTTCACACTGAAACAGCAATTCATCCCCCCAAGAATGTGTTCTGACGTCTCCAAGAAAAATCGGAGTAAAGCGGGAAGCTTTCGGGCGCAACCGGAAGCTTCCCAAGAACACCCAAGAAGCTCCGTTGGTTAGGAGCAAGGGTTTCGTTTCAAAAAATACCCGCAATTTTCAACCTCATCGAATTGATTGAGCCTCCTCGAAAAACCAAGAAGCTGGCTGAACCGCCTGAGGTGTATTGAAACAAAGCATATGAGGTTCAAGAAACAGGCGGACCATAGATCCTACACCACCACGCAAAGGGCACGAATTGTAAATTTGAGAACAAAAATGGTAAATAAAACCAAAACTCTAATGGACAGGAAACAAAACGATACCAACGATGGTGTATTGTGCCGTTGATAAGAAGTACGCAGCGGAAGATTCAAACAATCTGATGTCTGCGGGATGGACCGGCCTTCTTGCCGCACAGAAGATGTTTGCAAAATTCTTGGCCAAAGACAAAATTGATAGAAAGTTGCCACTCTCTACATAGACTAACCAAGACTTTGCCACTTCTTGGGTGTTTGGAGAATCTTCTTGTAAATTTTTGGTTTCTGTTGAGTGAAGAGACGCAACTCAGAAAACAACAATCACCAGGCGGAAGCTAAGAATGACGTCGACTAGCATAAGATGAAATAGATGAGGTATGCGGTATGTATG
>LLCD01001505.1:0-10687 GCA_001414355.1 Hymenoscyphus salicellus
GGGGTAGTGAAAGGGCAAAAGAGGGTCCTGGTTTTTTATTTCGCCAAGGGCAAGGGCAAATTTTGCTACGATGGAGCTTGGGGAGTTTGCGTGGCTGGGAGTTTGCGTGGCTGATTTGCCCGAATGGTTGGGACTTGGACATTTCAAGGTTCCAAGCTCAACGATGCTGCACCACGAATTGCCTCTGGCAACTCCGCCGAGGTTGGACCCGCTTTCTTCTACCCAATTCACGTCAATTCCTCACCCCTTTACAGAGATACTGCTTACTCACCCAGATCTTAAATTTACATGTGAAGGCATCCTCCCATCCTGTGCAGCCAATATTGCTGCCCATCATGCCATCATGGCATTTGGAAAGTGCATTATCGTGGCCGAGGCTCTCCAAAAAAAGTGTTGAGAGAAGTGACGAGCCAGATGCAGCTTTGACCACTCATATCTACCTGCCCCTGCTTGTGTCACATTCCGAGTTTTATCCTAGCCAATGTCGTACACTGACGGCACGCCATGAAACTTGGCGTCAAAAACATCTTGAGCCTCACTTTGTACGAATTGAGCCACAGCTGGAAAGTCTCCCTACATCATCAGGAATTCAAATAATTCCATCCGTCACGCGATCTCCTACCTGTTATATCAACAAATCCTAGATAAGGTGTAAGGTTACACAGACAGCATTCTTCCCTCGCCCGTCTCGTCCTACTTCGTCAGTCATTACAAACCCTCCTTGGTGTATTCCCTTCATCCGACATGGAAAACCTGCCATCAATACCAAACTCAAGGTGGCATGTTTCTCCACCCCCTATGGCCGAGTAGAAAGTTCTTCTCAACAATTTTGGCGGGGCACAATTCCTATTCGGAATTTCTCCGAAGTCTTTCACAAGCGAGTCTTGTGTGCCGAGGTACCTTGGGACTGCCATTTTTTACGCTGTATCGTTTTATTTCGTATTGACAGTTGCATTGAAGCCTTTGAAGAACCTGATAAAGTCTCTTGGATTTGAGAAGAATAGTCCAGGACATTTTTAATTTTCATATGTCTGGAGCAAGAGGGCGGGGCATTGTTCTGCGTCGTACACTTAACTTAGCGCGACACGACCTGGAGAATCAAAAGTATTCTTCAAAAAACGTCTAGAAGAACCAAGAATCGCCTTCTTAACTCTCCTTAACATCTCGAACAAGATTTCTCATTATCCTGGCTTATTTCGCACAATCAAAACGTGGTAGGTGTAGGAAAGCAAGTGCTGCGGGGAAACCAACAGTGTTTGGAATTCATTCAAGCAAGTGAACTAGTCAATTAACTAACTCGCCACTGTTTTTCAGTCTTCTTTTCTTGATCAACTCTTCCCCTCTTCTAAGTCTGCTTGGAATTCTTGCCCAAAATATTTATCTCCTTATATACTTAAAGAGCTGTTCATGTGAAGACACTCTCCATCCACAACCGCTGGATGGTATTGGCGAATGATTCTGCCACAACCTTCCCACCTATGCACTTTCCAATCTTTGCGAGACGGGAGTCCTACACTCTGGACATGCTCCTGACAATAAAAATATACGAATTTGTTGAGATGTTGCACGATTTATCTCCCAGTACGACTATCTTGTTTTCGGCAGTGGGAATTTATTCGGCGGCAAATCGTATTCGTCCAAAGCCCTTTCTGGCTAGTTGCTTCTCAATCATTGGTTCTGTAGTAGTTTATTAGCGAGTACTTGGTGTTTTGTGCATGTTTCTTCCTGACCTTCTCATTCATTCAAGCTTCTGAACTTACACATGCTCTCCTCTTGCTTGGGCTCCGTTTTTCTTATACTTTCTTCTCTTTCGAGACATCTTGTAGTATTTATACAAAGCATCCTGGGTCGGAAGAGCAGCTTCTCGAGAGCACACAACCGAGTGTGATGTCAGTGAATGAAAGACGTGTGGACTTTCACCTCTCATGGTACATTTCGACTTTCCCCCCGCACAATATTACCTAGTGGGATGGATATGAGTGTGCTTTATCAATATCATTCCCCTTTATGTGTATATAACAAATTTCAAATAGAATCATCGAATATTGTAGCATCCCATTGAGTCCTTGACCCGCACAAAATCCCAAGTCTTCACCACTCCCGTTCTTGGAAGCCAAATGTCTCAGGGAGTCAGGCTTTCCTATAAAGACAGCAAGATTCCATCACATTAGGAGACAGCTCTGAATTGCTACTTCTATGTGGCCTCGGCCTGTGCTTTTGATTCGGTGTCTTGTTCTCATGTAATTTTTATTTTTTTTTGCTTTTGGAGAAATGATGATGCTGGTTGAACCTCAACCGCAATTATGTAAATCCTTTCGACAGTAGGTTTCGTTTCGGTGGTAGGAACCTTTTTCGTCCCCTTGCTGCGGGGCGTTACTTGGGGTATAGACAGTGGGAAGTGAAGCGAGATGTGTGTCTCCTGTTTCGCTGAGGCTCGGTGTGAGGGAAAGGGGGTAATTGCTCCCACCCACAATTGTTGGTTTTTTCCATTGTTGCTTTCAAGATGAAGAAGTAATCGTTTGTTTGAGGGGTTTTTAAGGATCTACTCATGCTTTAAAAAATACGTCGGAGCTCACAGTGTCTAACTCCTTGCGGTCCTTTTACCTCTTTCGGAAATTCTCGGAAATGTGTATACGTAGGATGTGTTTTGAATCACAAAATTGCAGACGTTGGTAGGGGATCACTTCGAAGCTCTTTGATTTATCTTGCGACTCGTGGGAATATACATGAACAAGTATGTCTTCTCCCTAGGTACTTCGATTCATAATCACGATACTTGAAAGCTAGAGAGTGGATTGATTTATATATTCTGTCGTTCGAGGTTAGATCGACAGTGTAGCAGTAAATCATTCGACAACGCTCGTTGATGGGAGAGATTTTCGTTCAGTGCTGAAATAATTTCAAGCCACTGAAGCTAGAATCAGCACTGCAGATTAAATACAGTAAAGCGCTCGAGACTGATATTCTTCTTTGAAAACTCTAACTCCTTTCACTGCTTTTTGACAGAGCTTCTTACTTCGACAGTAAAAGATTTTTATCACTCCTAAGCAGAAGGGCACTTCTCTGATGCATGAAAGGTTAAGGTGGGTTACTAAATACTAATTAGTCGAAATGGGAGGTGTTTTTAAGCGTGAAAACACACTCTACGAGAATCCTTGCCAAGAGTCCCATGCCATCCATGGTCAACTCTGCTTCTGTTCCTTTCTCAACTTCCAGAAACTGTGAGGAATATGTATTTATCTTTGGTATTACCAGCATCTTGGGGGGCTTTCCCATGGTCTTAGGAGTGGTTCTATTGTGTTTCTGGAGGGCCTTTACTTACACGCACGCTATCACGGAGCCTCTGAGGGTGTGAAGGAGTTCAAGGATATTTTGCTGTGGTGACCTACTTTTTTCTTCTTGTGAGGAACCACAAGTTTCGTATCCTTCGGTTGTACGAACTAAGGGAGCGTGGATAGTACAGCTGGGATAAGTCACCCCGAGCTACATGAATCTTTTCATGAGATATCACTTCGCGCCGATGCTCCCAAACACTATTTGGTCGTATATAGATATCTACGGTGAAATTGGTATACACAAGAAGAATATATGGCTACACACTGGGGCATTGCTGGAGATGGCCATTCAAGTGTTTAGTTGGTTTTGAAGTATCGAATATATTTCAGTGTAACACGGCAAGTGTTGCATACTTGAGATACTCGAGGCTGATTGTATTCTCCAAAATCATAACGGCTTTCTTCTTCCTTTCGGCGGTAGTGGGTTTTTCGTAAGTAGATGCCTGTCTCTAGTAGGTATCAAGGACTGCCCGATCTTCTTCTGGGCTAGGGCTATAGTGTTTTAGGAATTCAGCAATTGGTTTGCTTTCCAACGCACTAATGAACTATCAGGCTCCGAAGAGAATTCACACAGTGTGGATTCAAAGCTTCAAAGGTTTGCATCGTCACGTTTGTGTGCTTATTCTATTCGTTTAAGGAACGCGAAGGGTTGTTTATCTAGGAGTCTTTTTTAGAGGGCTATAGATTTAACATTGTATCTAGTGCGCACAAGTGACTCTTATGCCATGGGAATTAATACTATGCTTCCGATATATAGATGTATTGCTCATGTTATCACGAATATTCTAAAGCTTTTGCTACAACCAATATAGCGCTACTGGCCATTTCCCTGTCTCGCTGTAGACATCAAAAGTGTAGTAAATAAAAAATATGTCGCTTGAGCTTTCTAGTACGGAGTGCTACTTTGGAAATTTATTATTTTGAACTACCTTGGTCTAAATTGTTGTAAGTGCTTAGGATATTTACTTAAATTACTCTAGGAACTTAGAACAACGAGGTCTAGCTGGGCAGTTACAAACCTGATATACTGCCACTTTTAGATTTCACTTCTCACACCACAGGGATCTCACTTCTCAGGAGATTCTACAACTACTTGAGTTATTTCCGAAAATGAGATCAAATATTTCCGAGCTGTTTCGGCTCGGAGATTTTAATCGAGGAGCTCTCGGAGTTAAATTAATTCTGCGCCATTAAAAGTATAGGCCATTCAGGTCTATATTGCCTAAGGTGCGCTGGAGAGGTATTCTGTAACGAGTGCTGTACTTTTGCAGAGTCTTGAGGCTGGCAAGCCCTGGAAGTACAGCGAGTATTGGGTTACACAAACCACGCTCCATAAATCATAACCAAAGAATGCCGAGAAAAATATTAAAAAAATCTAGGAGGATTCCCTCGATCTTCTATGTGATACGCATAAGAGTTTAGGACATTTTGAATAAGCGGTTGTGGCTTTAAATTGGGATTTATTTTAAATAGTTGGTTGCTGTTCGGACTGTCAGATTGCGCCCGATGACTTTCCTCTCTGAAATTCAGGGACTAGTCGTGTTTCCACAGCCTCGCTTAGTTCTGGCAATAGGCGGGCGATTTACTACCCTCAACAACCCCGTCAAACCTAGCGACCCACGAATATAAATGTATTACACCTAGTATTATTAGTAATTAAGGCCAGAGGAATACGTCTAGCTTTTTTTCGTAATTTTACAAGTGTATCTTGATGTTGGATCACGCTTGTGAAGATCGGAACGTGGATAAAATCGTCCTGTTTTATCGACTCTTAGAGGACGTCTGTTACTTTAGGCTACCAACAAAGCATATAGATGCCTATTTTACGTAGTTAAAAAGCAATTGGTTTGTAGAAGTACGTTTATTGGTAAAGTACCTAAGATACTCATAATCTAATGCGCATGTCTCGGAGACCCCTCAAAATGAGATAACAACATAGTAAAACCACCTCAAGCCCACCCTACGATGTGCGTTTTGCCATGGTACATTCTGGCCCAGATTTAAATTTTCAGGAAAAATGAGAGTAAGTTCCAGTCCATTGAAGGGATCCTTGAAAAGTCGTGTTCTACCATCCATTCTCGTCTTACTTGTCGTGTAAAAAACCCACTTCAATACGCCCGTTGTAACCTCTTGCCGATCAATGATCTTCGGCATGAAAGTGTCATTTTTGAGTCTACAGCAGTAAGCTTCGATGGAAGCTTGGATGAAAAGATTTTGGAGAGCATGTCCTCGCTTCAATGAGAAGACAGATTCGATGCTTTCGTCGGTAAAGAAGCGGGTGTTGAGCACCGCGCAAGACTTGACAGGCTCGCACTGTGATAAGTGAAAGATAGTAAGCGAGTCGATGAGTGAGATGTACGCGAGAAGCCATCGCTGCTAAAGCTTGTTCCCGACTACTAATGATAGAGGATAGAAAAAATATAATAAAGAGGAGGGTTGCTTACATGGTTCATTGTGGCGATTGGCAATTTTCTTTGTTCGATTCCACAGGAATTATCTCGGGAGATTACAGTCACAACCGAATGGCGTAAAGCCCAAAAAAGGCCGCAAGCCCAAACAGAATCACGTATCGCCCACCAGTACTGGGCATGCTACTAATAGCAGAGCTGCCAGTGAAGGTCAACAAGAGGGTGTCGAGGAAGATGATGCGCGTTCCGTGTCAGGTTCCGCTCGAAGCAAACCCCACAGTCGAGATTTAACCCCGCTCAACGGTGTGAGCGAAACCAGCGGTGCCGCCCCAGAAACATCGGACCGCGAGAAGAGGAAGCTGGCAATGCTCGAGGAATCGTTCCGTAAAATGGACCAAGGACCCCCTCGGAAGAAGAAGAGAGCATCAGATGGCTTGTCTACGAATTCGACGACAACCCCTCCTGTGGCAAACCAGTCGCTTCAGAAACAGAGAAAGGGCTCAGTCGCTTCCAAAATGGCCATCTCAAAACCGCCAGCCACTGCAAATACGTCTCGGGGCCGGCAATATGTGGATGCTAGTACATCAAGGCGGCAATCAGGTTCACCTTACAGTGCCGCGTCTCCGACGGCTACTATACCGTCTCCACGAAATAATTCCCCGAAAAACGCATCCATACCTAGTCAGTCACGCCACCCTTCAGCGGCACCGCGCAAAGTTGTTTACGCAGATTCCTCCACCCAAACTGATGACGTTGAGAATGCGTGGTGGAAACAACCCGCTGCCAGACCCCAAAGATCAATCGTCTCCCTCGCGAAGCGTCTTCTCAAAAATCGGCACAGGATCCAACTCCAACAGGAAGAGGAATTAGAGCGTTCGAGGACTGTTGAGGACCAACCCGAGCAACTATCGCCTGTGGCCACGATGGAAATGAGTATAGTACACAATGGAGAACAATCCCCACACTCACCCGTTGAGTCCAGAGGTCGGAATGCGAGCGTTGTATCCTCAACACCATCGGTTGATCTTGCGTCAGCTCCGGGGGATGTAAATATGACAGATGCTCCTGCCATCATGATCGGCAACACAATTAAGCCTCCACCTCCACCATGGCCAGGTCAGACAAACAACGTTGGTATACGTGCGGCATCACCGGCGCAAAAATCCCCTGATCTAAGAGTGCAGATGCCACCCACTCCTACTTTTACGACCCCAAATATGGCCGGGCCTGTATCGGGATCCATCACCCCTTCCTCTGCTACTGGATCACTCGCACAGTCCCCATTCGGCACGGTGCATTTCCCGAGCGCGTTCTCAGGTTCAACGATGAATGGGACTGGACAACATGCCAGCCCCGTAAGGACCACGAAGAAGCTCAGTCTGACCGAGTATAAAAGGAGGAATGTGACTGCCAATACAACCAAACCGCAAGGAGCCAGCAGTCCAACCACCACTCCGGCTGTTCTCCCACTCTCTCTTCCCACGGTCGACGAGTCCAGATCGAATGGTGTCATCGAAGAATCTGCTAGTAATGACCAGCCTCGCGGAAAGGAGAACGCCCATATCACTTTGAGCTCAACTTCAAACCCTACTTCTAAGGATATCACGCTATCCGAACCTGCGAACAACCCTTTGTAACATAATATAGACACACTTGTTCGTACGAACTCATCGATTTTGCTACTAGCGCATGAACTTTTTCTTTTTGTGTTTTTTTCTGAGCGTTTCCTTTTTTTGTTCTGGGACAGTTTGGTTCCCTGGGTTTCAAAATATTGGGTCTTAGGGACAGGACAGGCGTCAACGTTCGGGAGGCCAGACTTGTGTGGATCACAATTTTGTCGTGATTCCCTCTTCTTTTTTTATACTGGCATGACAAACGCCCTTTTTTTTAGCTGCCTTTCTCCCGCTGTGTAGAAGGGCGATACCTTGTTGTACCAGTAGTAGGTCGATGATGATGATGAAGCCATCGCGGCGATTATCAAAATTTAAAAAAATTACAATCTCAAGCTTGAAAGTGTGGTTGAAAAGTGAACCAAAGGCACAAACTTTTGGAGAACTCCTGCTTGTTAACTCTATAGCCAGCCAGGTGCTAATTTTTAACCTGTGAAGCCAACGGGCTCTCGTGACTTTCGTTGAGAGAAACTCATGACTCAGTAGTGCTGGTTGACTCTTGCCATTTTCTTGCGAGGCAGCGCGGCTTGGGCTGATCCTTCCTCGTCTCGTCTCGCTCCTTCCAACTCCTTCCCCTTCCAACTCCGACTTCGCAACTACTTTCCCTTGGCTGACCCCAGAATAAATAATTCTAGAAGTTTGGCTTCTTCCACTCAAAGCCCTCCCAGGTCGATCCGTAAAACGATCAAACGCCTTTTCAATGACATGCTTACCTAAGAATCCCATCCCAGGTTCACCACTCCACTCTACAACTCACTCAACTCAATTTAGCTCACTCACCCATCTCACTTAACACACTCACTCAATCACTTCACTCACTCATAAATCTCAAACCTCAAAAACACCCCTCAAACCTACAGCAATCATGCCTCCACGAACCAACCCGACAATAGTCCGTCTAGACCAACACATCTCTCCCTCCCCCATCTTCTCCCCGGATTTCGAACATACGTATATCGCGCATTCTAATATCTCTCATGATACGGGGAATGTCGCGAGGCTACTGCTAGATGCGGGAGCAAATGTGGCGGTTACTACTCGAGTGCCGATTTCAAGGTGAGTTGGATGAGAGAGGGATTGTGGTGGGGGGGGAGAGGGTCAAAGAGATATGGTGACATGGTTAGCTGACTGAGATGGTGAAATAGGGAGACTATCGAGAGGTGTGCCCCCAAGGGACTTGGGATGGTGGCTGTTTTTGCTATTGGGTTTGATATGGTTGATTTGGAGGCTGTATGTTGACTTTCTTTCGTTCCACCTTTTTTATATCTGAATGTTCGAGATGATGAGGTCATGTCCCGTTGATTCGGGGGCAGGCGACTAGGGATGAGATTATATGTGCTGATTACTTGTTGCAGTGTGAGGAGTTTGGGGTCGAGGTTAGGAACGTGAAGGGGGCGAGTGTTGAGTCTGTTGCGGAGCATGTGTTGGGATTTTATTTTGGGTTGAGGAGACGAGTGATTAGTAAGTTTGCTTTTCCGTCTTTCGTTGTTTACTACTTTTTGCTTGTGAGTTTGGTTTAGGGTGTTGATGCGATGGGGTGCTTCTATTTCCTTTTTTGGCACGTGCCTTGAAGTTCCGTTATTTGGGCCTGGGTTTAGGGGTTTGTTGAATTCCATAGCAGAGCGGAGTCACTCTTGACTGTAAACCGCCTGAATAGTGAGCTTCTATGTACCAAGTGGTCATAGTTTTACCTTGCGGGTAGTTTTGGTCGTCCCTATCTGTAAGCGAGTGCAACCAAGTCATCGAGTCGTGTAACAACGGGTTTGCGAAACAATTTTAGCTTCTGGGTCAACATGAACTCAAGGATGGATTTATAGAATCATTTTTATGGTCATTTTGCTGAGTGTATTTGAGAAACCGAAGTCTTGCAGATCGTGCCCCCTCAATCTACACATTTTAAAGTCATGTCAATCAAAGTGATATATCATACATCAGAGGCTCTGAGTTAGTAAAGCGCCTCTGGTAAAGTTTCCTACGCACTCGTGTCATAACTCGCGCAATGGAACATACTTTCATCGGTGATTATGCGAAACATCCGACGTTGAATTTAAAAGTCCTGTTTGGAGAAGGTTTAGAAGAACCGGGAACTGACTTTCTTGACTCTTCTAAACGCTCTCGCACTTTTTTACTAAGAGGAAGAGTCACATCTTGCTGTATGGAGTAGCTTAGTATGATCTGAGTAGCAATTATCACCAGTCGTATTCCCCTTGCAAACCGGCTGTTATGTTTTTGTGTCCTGACAAATGCCACAAGCTCAAAGTGACGCCTCGTAATGAACGATCCATTATTACGCATTTCTATTCCTCTCAACCCACAACTACTCAAAATCCAAACTAGAAATCTGCTAATAAACCTCCAGCAATGCACAACCTCCTCACCCAAACCAACGGCTGGGTCGAAAAAGGAATCCTCACCTCCTATTTCAAAGGTCTCCCCCTCACCCTAAAACAAGAAACTATAGGCATAATCGGCGTCGGTCAACTCGGTACCCGAGTAAGCACTCTCTTCTCCGCTCTAGGAAGTAAAGTCCTCCTCTCCGAACGTCCCTCCTCCACCACAATCCGACCCGGACGTACCTCATTCCAGGAAACCCTTTCAAAATCCACGGTCCTAGTTCTCTGTCTCTCCCTCACACCGGAGACTAAAAATCTGATTTCTACAGCGGAGATCAAACTTTTATCTCCGGGAGCTATCATAATCAATGTTGCAAGAGGCGAGGTGGTGGATGAGGTTGCTCTTATTGATGCGTTGAAGGAAGAGAGGATCTCTGGAGCTGCTACAGACGTTTTTGTGACTGAACCGACGGGGAAGGAGAGTAGTTTGCTGGTTAGGGAGGCACCGGGGTTGGAGGGACGGTTGATTGTTAGTCCACATGTTGCTTGGTATGCGGAGAGTAGTATTGAGAAGTTGAGGAGGGTTACTGGGGATAATATTGAGGGGTGGGTGAGAGGGGAGAAGGGGGGTGAGAATTTTGTTTGTTGATGGTGGGTTTTATGGAGGAGGCGTTTGAGATTAGTTGCTTGCAATAGGGCAAAAGTTTATAGGAGTTTATTCTGTCTTTTACTACTGTTGGTACGACTTGGTAGTCGTAAAGTGTGATACAACAAGTGGTTGTATTCCTGTATTCTTATTGCATGAAGAGGAGAGAGACAGTGAAGTAGCATCCTACGAGCTTAAGTATGTGAGTAGCAAGCCACTCACGTGAACTCGAGCACGTGGATCTACTAGGACATAATGCCAGGTGCTAATCACTAGGATTATGTACCGACAATAC
>LLCD01001506.1:0-10686 GCA_001414355.1 Hymenoscyphus salicellus
GTGAGCAAAGTAGGGTTAAAATGGATGCTTAATTCCTCTAGAATAATCGAAGGGAGCATGGGACTTTATACCCCATGCTTCTCGCTTAGTACGTGGGCTGATCAGGTGATCGGCCATCTGAGGCTCTTTGGTCCCGTGACACTTAACACGTCCATACAGGAACTGTTGGTGATATTACGCAAGGGGCTTGCAGCAATGAAAAATCCTGATGACAACGTATGTTTGGTGTCGAATGGAGGGTGGAGAACGCTGATTGGCAAGTGATAACGTGGTATTATGTGCAGCATAGCCATCCAACAGGCTACAGGGTACTAAATAGCTCACACATCCATCAGAACTGTTGGTGATATTACTTGGAAGAACGCAAAACCTTGTGGAAAAATATGTTAGGTGTCGTGTAGAGGATAGAATGCTGATCACTATGTGGGAAGGTGGTGGTACTGCTTACAGCTCAGCCATCCAACAGCCTGCAGAATGGCAGACTGCCAAGGCATATATACGCCTATGGTAGAAATGCTGGTGATATTGCTTACAGCAATGCAAAGGCCATCTTTTCGGTGTGGAATGGGTAAATTCACACTGCGGAAATAGAAGCCGAGGATTTAGCCTATAGCGAATTACCGGCACCGGTGCGTAATGCATCCAATCCAAGCTCCCTAAAAAAGACTACGGGAGAAACAGATAGTACCTCTATACTACACTCAAGTATTCAGTGTGGTTGTATTACCACCAAATCATTTTGTAAAGCAGCAGTTCACTGTCTCCCGGTGCGTTCAGCGGCTCCCGCAGCATGGATATACGTTCAAGTACTTTTGCAGCAAAATTCCACCCCTGAAGGCTCAGTTTTAGCACTAACAGGCGTTAAACTGTGCATCGTCGAATGAGCAAAGGATGACGAATCTGGGTAGTACGTAGGTGACTAATTAAAGAATATCTACTACATTCCTTCAACAGACACTTGTGCTGTAAAATCCTCGTATCGAAAAAGAGCGAGTATATAAATGTATTCGTATTGCGGTTATATGAAATGATCAACGATATTGTATTCTAGTAATGAACCAATGTAACAAACTCTGTACATCTAGACCAATCCCTACTGAACATTTTGAGGAGGCTTATGTACCTTGCCGATTCTTAGGACGAATGTTAAACTTTGTATTAGGGAATGGCATAATACTGGGTCGCTAAGTAAATATACGCTGCTTTGAAACTTCTCGGAGCCTAACGTCGTAGTTCTATATGATGTCCATAAGTACAATTTTTATAATGAAAACCGCGTAGAATCGACCTAGACTTGATGGAAATTGTTAGTATTAAGAATCTCGACAGAGTAGGGAGATTATTTACTATGCTTACTTTCCAAGGCCCCAGAAAGGAAAGATGGTACAAATATCCGTGAACTTCGAGTCATTCATTTGGGTTTCAGAGCGGTTCACAAATCTGAAGGCGCCAAAAGCCTTGGCCTGAGGGTATATGGTGGGGTTGCGCATGATGGCACGCTGTGGAACACAAATCTAATCACCGTCGTTAACGCGAAAGCCATCTTGAAAAATGTACAGCCCCATAGCCTTCTGCCGTAACGAGACTATAGATGATGTCAGTAACAGATGACTTGCCAAAGAAAAAAAGTGAAATACTTAATTTAGAAGCGTTGACGCGTACTGACTCTCGTAGAAAGCTGTCCAAAAGTGGTAATTTGTTAACATTTAGGGTACTATATTTTACAAAGTTGTCTTTAATTTCCTTCATTAAAGGCGCTTGAAATTCTGTGTAAGTACAGAAGTCAACAAGAGCATAAAATAGAGTCTATAAATACGTTAGCAAATATGTTATTGTAGTTATAGCAAGAATTCATACCATAGCTGGTTGATGCACAGATGCGAACCACAGAGCCAAAGTCTGCTTAACCATCCTCTGAGCTCTATCATGCGTATCGTTAGGAAATAGCTCAATGATGTAGTCAATGTAATCTCGCTGGGAAAATTTAATAACCAGTGATTGTCAGTTTGTATCTTGCAGCTAACCTGTACACCTGTACCTCTAGCCTCTGGGCGCAATATCCTCTCTTCAACGTGTGGCACAAGTTTATCCATCAATACAGTGGATGCCCTGTGACGCCGAGTCATAAGTGAGGCGACCAAACTACGCGGGTTAGACTTTCCTAAAAACATGTTAAGGTACTTACGGCGCTAAAAATGAGGGAACACAACGGAGAGCTTCTGCTGCGATGAAGACGTCCAATGGGTACTGAACTGCTGCCTCCTGGAATGTTTCGTCTTAAGCTGTGCTTGTCAGAAGAGTAATATACGTCTGGGTTTGTTCCATACTGAATTCTTCGCCATAGAAGGTGTAGGTATTGGCTTTGGCGACAACACTTTGCGAGAGATTGAAAATGCTCGTTTCAGTCCACCCTTTCGCAGAAGACTTAGTACTGTGTCTCTATTGACCTGACCGAGTATTCAAGTACCTCCCATTTTATTGCCACTTGTAATCTCCTTCTCCAATGCTGTTTGTGCCAGATACGTGAGTGATTCTTGATATTTAGGCAAGCTCTTCGTAAGTCCTCGCAGGATTCGGTGCTGTAGTCCCAGACGGTTGAGCTCAACACCGTTCATGGTATGCGCAGGCTGAAATACCTGGTTTTGATTAGCGTACCAAAAATTGAAACCGGAATCAAACAAAACAGACCTCCTCAGCTGTTTCCACTAGGGAAAGCCTCTCTTCCTTAGCTTGACTGAGCTCTCTAATGTGTGTCTCCGAAGACACCAGGACATATTAACGCTTAGGTGTCCGTATGATGAACGGGATACCACGATTCTGTCGTACCCAATGTCAACTTCTTTAATGGTTTTAGAAACAGCATCCTACTTACATATTTCTTTGCCAGTAGGTGTGGACCGCGGACAAGCCAACTCATCTTCTCGCTCCACAATCGAGCACGGCTAGCCATATAGCCGAGTAAGAAGAAGAGGGCAACATAGAATATTACTAATCTTGTCTTACAACTGTAAGGTCTTTCAAGCCGCTCCATGTTAGGAATGACGAAAGTAAGAATGCTTTTCAAAACCTGAATTTACATAGGAAGAGCTTTGCAGAATAAATCAGATGAACATGTCACAGCTCAAAAGTAGTACAGTACCAAGTCTATACTGCGAACTGGGCGAAATGGTTAGTACAGGGGTAAAGTCACCCCCTTTGAAAATAACCAAAAAAAACTAGCTGCCCACCTTATCCAGGCAGGCATGCATCGGAGTTACTAACTGAATTGAACTTGATATACCTAGTAAATATCAGTGTACTCACCTAGAATCATGGGGATCACTACAACCCTTGCATATGCAAGTTTAAGCTAGTCACCCTATCGTTTAATCGGGCTGATACAACGCTAACAGGAGCAGAACGACATCAGCGCAGCAGCGGCGAAGATCCTTGGAAAGCTATTTACAGACGTATAAGAGCCAGAGTCAGAGAGACCTCACCTGCAGACAAATAGCGTGACAGAGTTCTCATTAAAGCGTGTATCGAAAAATTCCAATTGTATCGTCATGATTCTTAGCACAATTACCGAGAGTTTTCAAAGTTTCTGTTTCCACTCATCTTCTCTAATAATATGCATAGTAGGGCTGATCGTAGTTCCATCTACATCTCTCTTACTATGGCGCTTGTAGGCTTTCACAGTAAAACCCAGCTTACACCCTTCTGAGCCAAAGGAGCTTCCTTACTAGATACCTTGTTCGTATTTTGAATACCAAGGATATGTCAGTCAGTTTGTTAACAAAACCAGGGCTCGGCCACGCGATTGAATACGTCAAGAACGGGCAAATGGTTATCACCAAAGCGCGGCTTTACTTCCACGGTAAGCCATTCACACTCACGCTTGGCGGGGAGAAATTATACTTCCTGACAGCACCAGAGGATGTAGTGATGCTTTACAAAAATACTCAATCGCTAGCCTTCGACCGCATTGTGCACGAGCTCAGCATCACTTTCGGCGTCACAAGGGAAGCAATGGATGCTGTATAACATTCTCCCATTGGCGACGGCGATGATGCACCTGCCCAAATCATGGGCATCAAGAATCCGAAGAACAAGAGCCTGGCCCACCTCAACAACGGCTTTTGGAAGCAGCAACTCATTCCCGGGGAAAGGTACTACGGGCTGCAGGAGAAGTTCTATTCCTTGCTTGCCAATGCAATGAGGCCGGAGCGCCTTCGGGCTGGAGGAGGATACGTCAAGGCACATAGCGCCCACAGTGAGATGACCGTATCTCTGCTAGAATGGACGAGGGAAATCCTCATTGATGCCTCTGTGCGTGCATTCTTTGGTGATAAGTTCCTTAACATGAACCCAGATCTCATTGCCGACTTCATCGCTTTCGACCAAGACAACTGGAAGCTGTGGTATAAGTGGCCTCATGCTTCCGACATGTACTCAGCCAAGCGCCGTGTTGCAGCTGCCATTGGGCGCTGGCTTGCTCTCGGCGACGAGCGGCGTGGAGAGTGCTCATTCATCGTGGAGACCATGGTGCGTACACAGCGCGCAATTGGTACCAGTAACGAAGACCTGGCGAATGTGCTGTGTATGGTTGTATTTGTGACCAACACGAATACCCCACGAGTGTGCTTCTGGAGCCTCGCATACTTGCTTCACTCGCCGGATCTCCAATCGAAAATCAACGAAGAGATTGACGCCGTCTTCAAGAAAGGATCCACCACGCATGAGATGTTATCCTCCCTCATGGACTCCTGCCCGTGGTTGATGGGCCTGTTTCACGAGGCTTTGCGTCTTTGCAGTGCCAGCTCCAGTATCCGTCTGGTCACCGCCCCGACGACAATTGGGGGAAAGACCTTCCCCGTAGGTTCGCGTGTTATGGTTCCCTTCCGACAAATGCATTTCGACGAACGTGTCTTTGGCGGCGAGGTCGAGTCTTTCCGCCCAGAACGGTTCGTTGAGAAGAAAGGGTTGGCAAACAGCACGAGTTATCGACCCTTCGGCGGCGGGACGAGTTATTGCCCAGGGAGATTTATTGCGAGGCAGGAAGTGGCTTTGGTGATCGCGTTGTTACTCAGGGGGTACAGGACGGAGGTCGTAGGAAACCAAAGGTTCCCAGAACTCGATGCAGGAAAACCGACGACCGGATTGATGGATACGAAGATTGGGGAGGATGTTGTGCTAAAGTTAACACCGCGCGCATCAAAGCAGGGAAAGAGCTACTCCGTAGTGGAGCGGTCGGATCGTGTTTCTTAATTAGGTTCTTTTAACAAGAATTTCATGACTTATCTACCACCACTTTGAAGCAATAATATTAAGTGATAAATAGTCAATTATTGTTACTTCACACCAACTACTAAGGTTATGAGAAGAATAAAAATACATCAAAAATACATCCAAAACACCTCAGCAACATTCATTGCAGAATTGTTTATGGCCTCTCTTATCCTCCCGAGCCCACACCCCCAGCCAAAGAATACCTATTCTATCACCTCCGGCAGCCGGGACCGAAACAGAAGCTCCGCCTTATGATCTGGTAAGATCATGATGTTATTATACAAATTGGGTGGTCTTCCTTGCCCGTCCTTCAATTTAATATCATAATGTCGGATAAGATGCGCAATAAGAATTTTAATCTCATTCGCGACGAAGAAGCGCCCTGGACAGCTATGTGCGCCGTGGCCAAAGGGCATATTTGTCGGGCTGGTTGTGACGAACTGGTATTTGCCTTCCTTTCCTGTAGTGGCTCGCAGTTTCTCAAAGCGAAAGCCGTCGAACTTCTCAGGCTCATCCCACAGCTTCGAATCGCGTGTTGCGGACCACGAATCGCATGCGATGAGACAGCCCCTGGGCAGCAGCGTGCCATCTGAAAGAATAGTATCCGACTCGACCTTGCGGCTCATGCTCACCACGCCCGGTGGATTCAGACGCTGACTCTCGCGGAGGAAGCTGTCCATCTTGCGCATTCTCGTCAGAGCATTCTTGTCCAGGACGCCGCCACAGCTCTTGAGAACCGCCGCAATCTCCTCTCGCAATGGGCCTATGTGTTCCGGATGTGCCGCGAGATCATACAGCGTGTGTGTAACATTCATGCTCGTTGTATGGATCGCAGCAACATTGATCGCAGACTGCAACATGGCTTGATAATGGGGCTCATGACGGGGCAGGTTGTCGAGAAAAAACTGTAGCATATCGACCGGGCGTTTGAATCTGGCATCTTTCATGTCCTGGAGCCGTTGCTCAAGGTACGGCTTCAGCAGAGCAGCTGCCTCCCGGTTGCGTCGGTGGATTCTCCAGATCTGTGGCATCAGCAACGCAACCACGGGCCGTACCGTCCAGTGTACCGTCCACAGTGCGAAGGCCGCGACGAAGGTGTCGACCGTCAACTCCACGCTGGTGTTGATCCATGCCTCATTTCGCGAAAGCGGGAGCCCTACGAAGGTACGCCCGGTGAGCAACGCCACCATGCGAAGCGCTGCCGAATGGACCGGAATCGGTTTCCATTCCGGGGCGGGCCCAATGCTCGAATCCGTAGCGTAGTTGACCTCGGCAAGCAAAAGGGGCAACGTGGCGCTGAGATTCCGGTTGAGGTCTTCCCGTATCGCACTCACGAAACCGTGTGCGCGCCCTACGGTACCGATAAGTGTGTAGCGGCCCAGCTGTCGCTCGTAGAGCTCCATTCCCAAACTAACAGACCGTTCCGGTGAGGATTTAAGCTCATCGATAAAGCGTGCCGGTACTATGACAGTTTCATAGTTGGACGTGTTCAACTTGAATACTTGGTCACGGTACTGTCCAGTGTTATGTTAGTATCTCTTTCTCATCTACTAAACACTTACCTTGCGAGTTCCCTCGAGAACTGAAGTATAAAATTCTACCCCGTACGCCGAAGGTGTGCCATCCACCGAAGGGACGTCAAGTTTTCTCAATTGTGGTGAGAATTCTTGATAATATTTCCAGCACGCAAAGATGAGAACGCATATTAAGGCTAGTACCTTGTACTCTGATAGACTGTGGACAAGGATTTCGATCATTTTAATCTTTCGGTGGTTTTCAACGTGAGCGATGAATCAAACAAGTTCTGGATTCACATTAATATGAATCCCAAGGAAACGAAACTGACAGTTCAAAATTCAGACCATTTGTCTCGCTTCACAACGCTAGTTATTATTACATCGATGTTTCCAAAGACACCACAGAAGCAGCAGTCTCACAGTGCAAGTCTGCAGCAGCTCCAGGTACGTAGTTTTGCCTTGTCGCCTATTACCTAGCTCATCGCGAGATATGCAAAGATACGGCGAAATGGTTGGGGCCTCAGCGGTGCGTTGCTGCAGACCAAGTCACGCCCGCATGCAGGGCCATATTCCATCCAACTCTGATAAATTGATAATGTACGTAGGTGTGCATCGGAAATATTTTGCGCCGACAGAGGCTGCAAGAGTGGCAGATGCGACGTTGTACAGTAGGATTCAGAAGCTAACCGAATTAGAATAGTCACTGCTACTCTTTTCTCATAGCCCAGCAAACTGCCTTATTGATCTGCCATGATTTGAGGGGGCAAATGTCACAGGGAGTGACACTGGCTCCTTTACTAGGAACTTCAGATGATGATCCATTTTTATTTTCGTTCCTAGTAATCGTTGGCTCCACTCGCTTAGTGCGTGACACTTGGTCCAAGCGATTATCCCTTGACTAGTTTTCTTTCAAGAGATATAAATAAATTCCATTTTGACCCTTTTTGGCTTCATTACAAATATAAGTATCTATATTTTTAATATTCAAAAGTAATTGGCGGCTTAGCCTCTTTAGGCAGCTTTGCGAAATATATATTGTCTTATCTGTTTAGTGTCTGAAAACAAGGAATGATTGGTGTCAGAATTTTAACGCATAAAGCCTGATAGAATGAAAAAAGACAACATGTCATCATTGTTTGTTTCTAGTATCCTGCCTGGCGAGACCACTGAGAATTCAACTTCATGAGCCATTGTAGGGTAAGGATCCTATTAGAACTCATCTTTCATGTCTGTGGACAGCACTACTTTCCAGATTCATAACCCATATTCGTTTTAATCAATCTTTTCTCACAGTCTGGAGTTACTTACACCGAGTGATGGACGCACTTGCTGCAGTCAAGGGACAGTTTTCCTTGTTGCAAAATGCCTTTTATTTATCCATTCTTGTTGTTTGCTACTGCATACTCAGTCGACTTTACATTCGGTATTTTCACCTACGACAATTCAATGGACCCACCCTAGCAGCATTCTCCCGGCTATGGCTGGTGAGAACTTATGCTTCTGGCAAAGCAGCCCACACGTTCTTCAATATCAATAACGAATACGGAACAGTCGCACGTATCGGTCCAAACCACCTCATCACAGATGATCCTGAGATCAACTTCCGGATTCTCGGTACTCACTCCCCGTACAATCGAGGGAAATGGTTCGACTCTTTACGATTCCATCCCCATTACACGAGCATTGCTTCGGAGGCCGACCCTATCAAACACGACGCGTTGAGGTCGAAAGTTTCTGCTGGATATACCACCAAAGACTTCAAGGACTTAGAGAGTGTTCTTGACAGCAGAATCGGCGAGTGGATAAATCGTCTCGTTGAAAAAAGCGTTGCAGGTGGTGAAAACGGGTTCGACCTCGCACGAAGCGTTCGATACATGACTCTTGACGCCGCAGCCTACATTTGCTTCAGCCAGGACCTCATGTTTACCGAAGCGGAGTCTGATGAATTTTGGGACAGCCTCGAAGATAGCGCGCCATATGCTCAGTATATCTCCTGCATCCACTGGCTATTTTCTATGGCGTGGTTTCTGTGCCATATCCCCGGGTTGAAGAACAAAATGATTTTAGACGAGCACAATAACCCTGGTATCGGAAGAATCTTGAGAGTGTCTCGAGTTGCTACCGCGAAACGCTTTGGTCCTCATGCAAAGGTTATCGAGGATATGTTAGGCTCGTGGATTAGGAGAGGTTTATCACAGTACGAGGCAGAGACTGAGGCGTCGATTGCTTTGGTGACAAGTGCGTTTCCAACAGCTGCTACAATGAATGTTACTGTTCTCTACACCTCTTCCAATCCACGCATCTGGGCAAGTGTTAGGAAAGAGCTTGATAATGCTATCTCCCAGGGTCTAATTTCTTATCCCATGCGCAATTCAGAACTCGAACATTTACCTTACCTGGAGGCATGCATCAACGAGAGTTTGCGACTCTTCCCTCCTATCGTTCAACTCCGTGAGCGAGTCGTTCCCGCAGGCGGTGACACAATCGGTGGTATTTACCTCCCTGGAGGGACCAATATCGGCATCAACATCGGTGGGCTCTGTAGAAAGCCATGCTTTGGTGAAGCTCCCGAGATCTACAGACCTGAGAGATGGCTTGAGGCAGAGGGGGAGAGGTTGGCTAAGATGAAAAGTTTGTATAGATTTGTCTTTGGTTATGGCTCTACAAAATGTCTTGGGGTTGCCCAGGCATCAATGATAATGAGTAAAGCGTTGGTAGAGGTAAGTGGCCACATTAAAGCTTTTATATAATTTCAGTATACTAAACAGTTTATTAGCTCCTTCGGAAGTATGCAGTCGAAATTCTGAATCCTGCTGATCCGTGGATTGACTAATCGAATAGTGTCTTATTACATAGGAACTTTCTTGTACGTCTTCAGGAAAGGGATAAAGATAAGTAGGCTAGAGGAACATAGTAGGACGCTTAGCGTGATTTGATTTACATTCATAACTAACTTCTGTATCATCATAACTGGCTAAAAAATAACTATCAATACGGATTAATAATTATTAAAATAATGAACTAAGACCCAATTCATCAATATTTGTTATAAACACCCTTGTTTAGTTTATAAACTACTGCCGGTATTTAAGTTTAATACATCCTAAGTTTTGTCTTAGTAAGGGAAATGATAGACTACTTAGCTTCCATCTTTGTTAACCTAATCGAGTATAAGACGCTAAGTAAGAATATGAACACAGGTGTATAATAAAGAAGACTTAAACGTTTATAGAGTTTTAGACTTAGTTCTTACACCTGGCCAGAGAAGCACAGATTCTACAGGGAAGCCTTCGCCTAGACCTGTATAACAGGTTAACGACACCTCTTTAAAAAGGAATTACACTAATGTTACGTATCCTAGACACGTATTAAGAGTTGTTAGCCAACTACATGTCCCTAGATATAGAGCTAAAACGTATTATCGTAAGAGAGGAACGTTAGAAATCATATCTAGAATAATCTGTTACTCGACCTACTCAACCTACTCGCCCCTCTGGCAATGTTATAGCTCCTGCCCCACCTGCTTTGCGACAGCCAACAAACCTGCTAGGCCTAATGTCTCGTACTACACATTTAGCTCCTTCTTAAGAGACTAGCGAGAACCCTCGCAAGGTAAAGCGACTAGCACCTGTAGACGTAAATGCCCTCTGTTACAATTACTATGAAAAAGAATACTATGCTTCCGTCTGCCCTAAGCTAAGAAGAGTTAATCTTAAGGAAGTTAATAAAGAAGAATTAGTAGACAAAGAACTTTCGTACGACGAGGGAAAAGAGGAACCCTAGGCTAAGACTCCTGCCTAGGGTATACTCTTAGTCTAGAAAAGATTAATTTAAGTTAATTAATAGATAGAAAACACTTTATAGTTCTATATACTCTAGTAAATAATAGAATTATAATTAC
>LLCD01001507.1:0-10686 GCA_001414355.1 Hymenoscyphus salicellus
CCTCTACTCTACTCATCCGACCCGCTACTCAAACTCTCCTCTACTACTCAAAAAGTACTTTTGAGTAGTAGGGAGAGTAGAGTAGTTTATATTCACACTGGCATTACCCTAGATGACATGTAACAGCAACGCGCGCAACAGCTTTATCTTTATCCTCAAAATATCCCCAGCAAAGTCTTCTCGAAAAAGGAAAATAAAGAAGCTGAAAGAATGTAATGTATTGTATTGTATCAAAGAATCAAATCAAAGAATCCCCTAAAAAAAGAAAGAACCATTTTATCATCTCATCTTATCATCTTTCATCATTGACCAATCCTCTCAATCATTTACACATCATAAAATAGGCTGGCCTGAGCCAAGTGAGCAGGCATACCAAGCAAGCCGACCAAAGCCCCTCGAACGGGAAGCAAAAATCACCAAATTCTCAACAGCCAAAAGTAGCCAAGAAGAGAAGCAAGGAATATCTACTTAAAGTTCTCAGGGTGCAAAATACCCGCCATGTTCCCCTCAGAAACACGCTTCAAAGTCAGCGCCGCAATAAGAGCAGCCCCAACACCAGAACCATCCTCAGCAGCTAGAATCTCAATAGGGTCCTCCTCCTTGGGGTTCTTCTTCTCAGGCCAGTCGAGGATTTCACGAAGTGCTTGGGCACCACGAGCCTTGAAGTGAGGGTATTTGTTGAAAACGGATCCATCGGCTCCAACGTGGCAAGTCTTGTAATCCTTCTTCTTGGCAATTGCGGCGACACCACAGGCGGAAAGTCGAGCGGCGCGGGTACCAATTAACTCTGCGAGACGACGGATGAGTTCAAGTTCTGGTCGGTTGGCGGAGATGAGGAGTTTTATAGAGAAGAGGTCGGCGGTCTCGGACAAGTTCTCAAATGGATCCCTGAAATTTTGTTAGCAGGTAATTGGCTGTCGGGAAATAAGGACTTACTCTTCAACCAAAGAAAGGAAAGACGAGTCCAAAGTATATGCCTTGCGAAGCTTGTCGATGTTTTGACCCTCAAAGATGTGAATCTCCTTGTTATCGTGAAGATCAACCAAGACGAGACGGAAGATCTCTCCAAGGTAAAGACCAGCAATCATTTTCTCGAAAGCTTGTTGACCTGGGCGTGGTGAATCCTTGTCAACAATGATATCGTATGGTGTTCTTGGTAAAACCTTGTGCTCATTGTCGAATGCACCCCATTCGCAGTTGATTGCCATTGGAGTATCAGGTGGTAGGTTCAAGTGAGCAATCTTTGGAATTGATCCGCAGTTCTCCATGTAGGCTGCGTTGCAACCAGTACCAAAGATACAACCAATCTTCATCTTGGTATCAGTGTATGCGGAGGCGATCAAAGTACCAGTAGTGTCATTGATGAGAGCGGTAAGCTTGATAGGAACACCCTGAAAGAGCATTAGGAGTTTGTCTCAAACAATTCCAGGCACAACTTACTCTCTTTGCGATGGCAGCCTCAAACATAGGAACAACGTTCTCACCCTCAACGCCTGCAATGTCGAAACCCTTAGTCCAACGTTGAAGAACACCATGATCTATGTAATCTTGAGTAGCTGGGTAAGAAAAGGTAAATCCAAGATTTAGCTTCTCCAAGTCTTCCCCCTGGTGATGAGACTCGACGAATTGCTGAAGACAGTCTGCAATGTACTCCCAAAGCTCATCGGAATCACCAGTCTTGAGTTCCTCTGGCATACGATATTTTGATTGGATAATGTCGAATTCGGACTTTTGATCAGTCAAGATGATTTCGCAAACTCTTAGGTTGGTTCCACCCATATCAAGAGCCAAAAAGGTTCCAGTTTCATCTCCAGTTGGGAAGGACATGCACCAAGTTGGGTTCATAGGCTACTTTTCATTAGCCTCGCCTACACTGCAAGCGGCCGAGTAAGCCAACTTACAATGCTACCCCCCTCGACGCTCAAACCTATTCATTGGTTAGTAATTTACGAAGTCCTAATTTGCAGTATTGACCTACCCTTGTCAAGTTCAGTTATGAAGTGATCAGTAATGGCCTTTAATTTTGTCTTGTCGACCGTGAACATATCCTCAAGTCTCTTGATCTCGGCGACCAAGTCCTTGGGTACGTCGGCCATCGATCCTGTGGTTGGATATCAATCAGCATACTTTCTTAGAAGATCAATAATATAAAGCAATACGCAAAGATACGATAAGAAAGTGCCAGCAGGAAGTGACAAAAGACCCCCCAAAAGACCCCCATCCCCACGTGATAGAGAGACAAGATTGCTTTCTTTTTTCGGTTGAATGGGTTGAATGAGTCAAAAGAGTGTATAACACCCCACGGCAACATTGGCAAAAACAATTTTGCTAGGGAGAGGAAAATAGCTGCAAACAACGTTTCGACTCTTGAAAAACAGACGCAGGAATAGTATGGGTCGGTCCACAGCTGTCCGGTGTTTAACAGGGGGTGGAGTTGCAAGTGACGACATGGTAAATTTTGGAATTCATTTGTGTTTGGTGATCTTGCAATCACCAAGCGAGCGACTGCTCAGAAAAAGACTCGCTGACATTCTTGTGGTTGAGGATTGAGAGCAATCGGTTGGTGGTGGTGGTGATTATGATCGGGAACAGCGGGGTAAAAAGTATAAAGGTGAAGCGCAAGAAATTCCAATAGACGCAAGGCAACAATGGCAATGAAATCGATCGGCATGATGAGAGAAAGCTCCAATGTTCCGAATACCCTCATTCTTCACTTCGACAGCAGCACTCTTGACAGAGGAGAGAAAGTGTGATACGTACCCTTACGGGAAGGAGGCTTTCTTGGACCAAGCCCCACCATGATGACGCTTTTTGAGGAATGGAAGAGTTTTGAGGGGGTATGAGAAGGGGGTTGGGCAAAGACTCTTGAAGAATTGAAAAAACAGCAAATTTGAGTATCCGAGAGGAAGGGGAGGAGTTTTCTGGTGCTCAGGGAGTGTGGTGGTGACTTGAGAGAAAAAAGTTGATTCTGATAGCGCAGCTCGGAAACATAAGGGCAAGCCGTGGGGTGATGAATGTTAGTCAGCTACCCCTGTCGCACCGCCACACCTCCTCCGCCACACCGGTTTGAGAGGACACCTGGAAGCAGACGTAAGCTTTGGAGCTTCGACTCGATCCAAAGACAATTTCTTGTACAATTCCAACAACACCACGCCCACAGGCCTAGGACTCCCAATCAAGGCCCGATATTTTCTTCGGCTGGACGTTTGCCTTGTGTACTGCTTGCACCCTCCAAGATGTGGCCATTGGCGATTGCAACAGCCGTTCTTTCCTTGACATCTTCAGCCTTCTGCGCCCACGAGAGCAACTTGACGAAACCACTTACCTCGAAAATCATTCTCCCTTCGACGTTCAAGCCCGCGCAAAACTTCAAAAATGCCAACCTGGTCCACATCATCAACCTCGAGAAGAGTTACCCAAGAGAATCAATTAATGTATTGATCGAGAATGTCGCCAAAACGCCCCAAGATGAGTACTTCATCCCGTTTACGACGCAGCAGATGGCCACAATTGGAAGTTTGGAGGTGAAGGACAGGAAAGACACAGAAGCTGGCCTCTTCCAGGTGGATGCCGTGGAGTTTGACAGCGAGAGGTACGTGTCTATCATTCCACTCATTCCACCCCATAACACCGCATGTAAACTAATTATCCGCCAGTGACACCCAATTCTACCGCGTCCGTCTGCCAACACCCCTGGCACCCAAAGCACAGCAAACTTTAGGAATTACCTTCTCCTACCTTTCTGCCTTGCACCCATTACCAACCGCTATTGCACAACAAGACAAGCAATACTTGGTCTATACATTTTCCGCATACTGCCAATCAGCATATGTCACATTGAAACAAAAGACGGAGGTCAAATTTCCAACTGCCAACATTCCGGAACATACAATCGTCGGGGACTCGCCACAGAAGGCCGGAACCAAGTACACTTATGGCTCATATGGAGAGTTACCAGCAGGTGCTGTTGAGCCAGTCAGCGTTCGATACGAATTCACGAATCCCTTAATTCATGTGTCTCTTTTGGAGAGGGATGTTGAAGTTAGCCACTGGGGTGGAAACATCGCTTTCGAGGAGCGATATACCCTGACGAACCGAGCTGCGAACCTTTCCAAGCCATTTTCCCGAGTTGACTGGGCTTCCCAGGCATACTACAACCCTGCTACATCTGCCATCAGGTCACTAAACTTCCCATTGAAGGTCGGAAGTTTGGACCCATACTTTACCGATGTTATTGGCAACGTTTCCACCTCGAGATTCCGAAGCAACAAGAGAGAGGCCAACCTCGATTGCAAGCCTAGATACCCCGTTTTTGGAGGATGGGATTACCCTTTCCGTGTCGGATGGAGCGCGGACTTGAAAAAGTACTTGCGCGTATTGAACAGTGGAAGTGGTTACGTTCTTAATGTTCCTTTCCTTGAAGGCCCTAAGCAAAAGGAGGGAATAGAGTATGAGCACATTCAGTTGCGAGTTATCCTCCCAGAAGGAGCAGAGTAAGTTTATCTCCATCTACCCGATTATTAACTTTATGCTAATAATTATATAGAAACGTCCAGTATCACACCACCGTCCCACTCGTCAGCACATCTACCCAACTCCACCGAACATTCATGGACACCACCGGTCGTACCGCCCTCACTCTCACCGCAATCAACATCGTAGACGATTTACGGGATCGCGAATTGATCATCACATATGATTATCCTTTCCTCGCCGGTTTCCGGAAACCAATTGTCATTTTCTTGAGCACATTGAGCTTGTTTGTTGCAGCTTGGGGAATTGGATCTTTAGATGTTTCGATCAAGGGCAAGAAAACGTCATAGAAGCGGAGATATAGGGTTTGGCCTCTTTTCTCTTTTTGGCTGTACATGTATAACACAGGCAGTACCTAGGAATGTAGAATATCAAAAGTTGGATTTTTTTTCTTCTGTGATTGGCCCTAGTGAGGTTTCTCATGTGCAAGTGGTGTATTTTCAATGGTTTATGACCTGACCTTCAAGGATGCGATGGCTGAAAATTCTGCTTCTCGGTTGTCTGATTTTGCTTCTTTGGTGTCGCTTTCTTCGTGTTTTTTTTTAATCCCGGATTTTGCGTTCGCAGCTTGTCTTGTGGTTAGATTTGGAGAAGAGTGTTATGTAAGGACTCCGATGATACCAGGACTTGTACAACTAAACCCCCTCCAAGCTTTAGAAACCCTGCAGTCGGCATGTAGCAGATGCCACAACCAACCCTGGGAAGTCATGTTATTGGTGTTGGTATTTGGTATTGGAATTTAACTAACCATTGGTATCAAGTAGCTCGATACCGAGTAGGCCGTGGATTGACCCGGCATTGAGTATGTTGGTTTTACGTTGGACGGTGAACAGAGGTTACAAGAAAGGCCCCCAGCTTCCTTTTCCCTTTTTAAACTTCAAACTATCACCACTAACTGATCCCAGTCCCAATCCCAATTTCAATTTCAATCTCTCTCTGCTCAATCATGGCCACCGCTCCACCACCACCCCAAGTAGGAACATACCAAGCCTCCGACCTCGCAGAACTCCAAGGAGACGTCAGTGAGACGGCGATGAAATATAGTCTCACACTTATCCCAACGATTGCATCCGAATCTGAGAATGACATCCATGATAACGCATGTGGATCTGGTGCTGTCTCGGAGACTATCGTTAACCTCCTGACTTCCCAAACAAACTCAACGAACACCACGCAAACCAACCCAGCAAGGCCAACCAAGACAGCAATCTGGGCAACAGACATCAACCAAGATTTCGTCTCCGCATGCACAAAACTCGCGGAAGACAAAAAATGGGGAGATATAGTTGAGTTTGAGACGGGTGTTATGTCGGCTCAAGACCTCAAGTTTGAAAATGAGAGTTTTACGCATTCATTCACGTCCTTCGCTTTCCACTGTCTAGGTGATCACGAGAAAGCTGCTAAAGAAGTCTACCGCACGCTGAAACCTGGTGGTGTAGCCGTAATCTCAATCTGGACATTCATGCCCCACGTCGATGCGCTCCAACAACACGCTCACTTTCGTACCCGCGGTACTTCTGGTCCTATGCCTGCGCTCTTACCTTTGGAGGGATACGGGAAGGAAGATTTGAAGAGCACGCTCGAAAAGGGGGGTTTTGGAGATGTTACTTTGACGGAGAAGGAGTGTTTTCTTAAGATTCGGGATTTGAGGAGTTGGGCGGTTTTGGCGTGGAGGTATCTTGGGGGGTTGAGCACGGGGTGGTACGAGGAGGATGAGGGGAGGTGGGATGTGGTGATACAGGATATTGTTGAACAACTTGAGGGTGGGGAGGGAATTGCGAAGAATGAGAAGGGGGAGACCGTCCTGAAGATGAGGGCTTGTGTTGCTGTTGCTAAAAAGTAGTTTGTCTTATATGTGGTTGACATGTTTGGTTTAACTTTCAAGGTTGTTGCTCGCGTTCTTCTCTTTTTATTTTCTTTGCTTTGTTACTCTGGTCCTGTGTCTTGAGCTTTGCTACGAATCTGATGACTCTGATTCTCACGCTCATCTCACCCTAGGAAAATGGGAGGTCCCCACCAAATATTGGAAGTTTTTGACATACAAATTTCAGGGTTGCTTATCATATCTACCTATCGCGTTTTGGCATCGTTAAGCATTTAGTTTCCTTGTTTTTCAGGCTGGGTTTTTTGGTTTTGTAAGAAGTTCCACGTAGATTTTCGCTTGATCTCTTGGACCACTTTTGCATTTGTTTTATTAGGTGGTGTTGAAGTGGCATGTAAATATAAGAAAGTACATTTCTTGCCAACTCGAGTCGACAACCAACTCTATCTGCTAACAACTATTAAGGTGGCCGAATTAGCACGCTGCACGCTTGCCACTAATCCGTGTCTTCTAAACTGTATGGTTCGCCCCCCGTTCAGCTTCTCGAGAAATATCTTTTATAGTAGGGAGGTGGTTTGCTAACACTAATCCATAGAATCAAAACCTCTAAACATGATCTAAGGTTACACTCTTCCCAACACCAATCTTAACACCACCCATCCTCCCCTCAAAAATCCTAACATCATCCCCACTCCAAACCTCGCCCCTCCTCTCAGCCCCAACCCTCAATCTCCTAACCTCCAAAACATCCCTCTCAAACCCCGCAGTAAAACCCCACAACACACCTCCCGAAACCATCGCTTCAGCAATACAAGCCGTGCAAACTACAAAGGAAACCCGATACCCATCCTTCGCATACTTGGCCGGAAAGACATGCGACGCAATGATCCCCCCCATCTGCGCAGCCGCCTTTTGAAGTGCAACAGTAAAAGCCGTCTCCGTACTCCCCACCAAACTCGCCGACCGCCATGCCTAGAAGGGGACAAAATAGACGTAGTAAAATGCCGTTCCGAGGACACAAGACGCGTAGGTAGCTCCTGGGCTGACTTTACCAGGAAAACAAAGAATAATAAAGAAAATAAGGGTCGCTACATTCAAGAAGAGAATTAAGAGCGGGCGAACAAGAATAGCTTTGCGAAGAAACCATGCCATGAGGATGATTCCCACAACCGTAACAGTTGCAGAAGGAATATTAAGGAGTTGATTACGAGAAAGACCTGCGAATCCGAGGGAGGTGGTGATGGTGGGGAGTTGCCAGCTGAGGCCAAGTCCAGCAATATTAAGCAGGAATTGACAAGCAGTAAATGAATATATCTTAGGATCTCTCAGCGAGTCGCTGACCTCGCTTAATTTAAAATCAGGATCGTCCGTCCTCGGCACGTTTTCCGAAAGACGGAGTTCAAGGTATTCCTGCTCCCGCGGGGTAAGCCATTTGGCAGAGCGTGGAGATTTCGGATAGTCGGGCAGGACAAAGTAGATGACAGCCGGGAAGAGGATAGTGATGATTCCTTCGAGTAGGAAGACCAAGCGCCAGGCACTTAAACCCCCAATGCCATCCATGTATGAGAGTCCGTAGACGAGTAGAGAGCCGGCGATTCCAGAGCAGTTTTGGAAGGCAAACATCCACATAATGGGCTTTCCGTACTCGTCACTTCGATACCGGCTGCACATCTGCACTACCAAACCGGGAAAGAAACCCGCCTCGAGTGCTCTCAGAAGGAAGCGGACGGCGTAGAAGCCTTCTTTGTTTTGGAGAGCTGCGTGGCATGTTACCACAATTCCCCAGGTGAAGAAGATGCCCGTCATCCATTTTCGTGGCGTGAAGCGTTTCAAAACCAAGTTCCTAGGAACCTCGAAAAGAACAAGTCCAATATTTGTTATCAATTAGACTGTTTACTTTCGAGAAAAGGATGTATGGATGCCTTACATAGTAGATTGTCTGTGTCCAGTTATAATCATTCGTCGTCATGTGCAGCTCTTTTAAGATATTACTAGGCAAGCCAACTTGTAAAACTTTAACCGAGGCAGCATTTGAAAAATCAATCTGCTTGAGGAGGTACATGAATCCCATCAATGAGAAGAAATCGGAGGTCGACTTTTCGCATGATCCTACGGTCGTCCTCTGCACTGAATTGAGAGAGAAACTCCCATTTGTGGCTTTCAAACTCCTCTTCGGAAGTCCCTGTAACAGTGGGATCATCTTTGGGTCGGTCTGCTGGAGTATACTGCTGGGAAGCTGGCGTAGCCATGTCGGAGGGTATCTGAGGACTGAAGACAACAAGAGAATCCGGGGAACCGCCATCGCATCAGCGATTCCATCTCCGTACTTATACAGAAAGAAGGACGCCAAAACTGGATGTTCGGATTCCGAGTACACCAAGACGTGGAAATTTTGTCATCGGATACAGTTCTCCGTTGAGTGGGTCATATACCAATGTCACCATATCAGATAATATGGCGACAGCTTGCAAAATCCGTCTGTCCAAGAGACTTCTTTTTGGGAGGTTTCTTTCATCAATAAGGTAAAACCACAAGTCTTAGACTAGAAGATTATTTGCCTCGCCAATGTGAAGTTGAGAATTTGCATATTGTTTCGATAGAGTTCGAAGGGCTTGAAAAGCATGGCCCACCATACTTTACTCGCTTATGAGCCTTGATCTCCAACCTCGAAAATAAAGTTTGATACACCAATTGTCCAACGCGCCAAAGAAAGCAAAGAAATGGACACAGAGAATATCGACGATTGAAGATGCTATCATCTGCAGAGATTATGGCGACTTAGGCAGTTCTCTCTTGGCTTAGAAAGCGATATGAAAATCCCACTCTTCAAGAAAAGGATAATATTTTGAAGAAGTAAAATGCGTGGTTGGCAGTGGGACGTGTTCTTGACGCAGGCAGGAAATTCCATTCGTGGTGGATAGGCGGGGTTAATTACCGTTCAACTGGAATTTATATTGATTGGATTGAGACAGACTAAATGGGTCGATGTTGCTTGCCAGAGGAGGGGTGTGGATAATAATGAAACACACCTTCGGTATCTCCCCGCTCTAAGAGGCACTGTATAGATAGTGCCTTTTGGAACACAAGCTAGCGAATAAAGCGGAGGTAATATTTCCATACGCAATACTTTCCCCAAATCATGCCATCCATCTCGCTCTAACTATGCTGAAAATACATTGGTAGCTTTGATATAACTCGGAAGCGAGAGAATCAGGATTTACCGAGTCAGTGTGAAATCAAAAGCAGACACAAGCAGAGGCCAAAACAAAACAACGAAATTTCGAAGATTTGAAAGATGACAGACCCAAAGCCAAAGCGACGCATATTTCTCAACGCCTTCGACATGTTCATCGTGGGGCACATATTCTTCGGACAATGGCGCAAGCCAAAAGATCGATTCGCATCCAAGAGCAAAGATCTCTCATATTGGACCGACCTCGCCATTCTCCTCGAAAAGGAGGACTTTAACGCGATCTTTTTAGCGGACACGCATGGCTGGTGCGATGTATACAAAGGAAATGCCGAAGCAAGCATCCGCACAGGGACGCAATACCCAATGGGTGATCCAGCTGTGCCAGTTACGGCCATGGCAGCGGTGACCAAGAATCTGGGATTCGTCATCACGGCTTCGACATCTTTCGAGGCACCTTATACTCTCGCCAAACGCTTCTCTACACTGGATCACTTGACTGGAGGGAGATTTGGTTGGAATGTGGTGACCTCGTGGAAAGCGTCGGGGTTTAAAGCGGTTAGCGAGACCAAACAAGATGGGGGAGTTGACTTAGCTGATCCTTGTTGTAGATAGGTATCGATCCAATTCCGCACGACAAGCGATACGAAATCAGAGATGAGTACTTGCGTGTTGTCTATAAGTTCGTTCCGAAAAGTTTCCCTTAGATGGCTTGATCTGATATAAACAATTCGTAGGCTCTGGGAAGGCTCTTGGGCTGATGATGCCTTGGTTGAAGATAGAGAAAAGGAGATTTATGCCGATTATGATAAGATCCGAGTTATTCGACACAAAGGAGAGCACTTCCAAATCGAGGCCCCGCATATTCTAGACCCGAGTCCACAGCGAGCCCCTTTTCTCTTTCAAGCCGGGTCATCTCCGTATGTTCCCCAACACTAGCCAAAATCCCCAATTCAAGGCCCGTCTAACCATTTTCGTTTTGAAGAGCAGGAATTCAATTTGCAGCCAACCATGCTGAAGGTGTCTTTGTCGTAGGAATGTCACCGCATATGATTGCCCCTAGAGTCAAGGCGATAAGAGACAAGCTTTCCGAAGTTGGCCGTCATCCCAACTCAGTCAAGGTATTTGCCTCTTTTACCCC
>LLCD01001508.1:0-10686 GCA_001414355.1 Hymenoscyphus salicellus
GCCAACCCTTATATTCTGAGGAGACCTTTTTGCTCCTCCGGCACCTTGGTTTCTGGGACGAGGATTTTTGATCGTTCCACGAGTTTTATCGGCATCTGAGCTTGAACTGTTATCACGTCTTACTCCTCCTTTACCAACAACCTTTTTCGGAGGCCCAAGTTTCCTGATAGCCTTCTTGACACCCACACCGACCTTAGGAGTTGGAGCTCCGGCTTTCACTGGTTGCTTCGTAGGTTGTTTGGGTGTCTTGGGTGCGGTTATCTGTTCAAGGTTGGAAGCTCAGACGAGTTACTGTGAATTGAGCCCAAATCTTGTTTTTGGCCTGCTGTTTTCTTTGTAGCAGCGGGCTGCTTCTTGTCCGGTAACTTCTTGTCATCCCCCTTTTTAGATGGGGGAATAGGAGGCTTCTTGGGATTAGAACCTCCAGTTGTAGGAACGATTTTCCCACATTTTCTATCAGGGTCCTCCGTACTGGGTTTCTTATCAGGCTTCTTGGGACTTGACTTCTCAGTACTTCCAGGACTTGGAATGAAAATTCCAGAATCTCCTCCTTTTCCTCCTCCTCCTCATGCTTTTGTCACCTTCTTCGTTTCCTCAACAGGTTTAACAGGTTTTGGATCCGAATCTTCCATAGGAATCGGTGGTTCCTTCTCAGTTGTTTGGTTTGGTTTTTTCGTAGTGGGTTTCTTCCCCATCGTAGCTGTGGGTTTTCGCCCTTTCTTAATAACCGGGGATTCCGAAATTGATGCATTAGGGTCCTCCTCGCGTTTACGTTTCCTCCGTATCTTTCGACTCCGAGCAGGATCATCCGAGAAGATGACAAAGACCATTGCATGCCACAATTTCTTCCTCCTCTTCGACCTCTTCTTCTTCTGGGATGTTCTAATGGTTAAAGGAAAATACGAGTTTTCGGAGGTATGGAGCTTTTATTTAAGCGTATAGGCTGGGTACTACTCAGGGCAGATTTGTGTGAAATTATTCCAGTCTCCAAGGTGCTAAGCCCCCTGAAGCTTGAATGAAAACATACCTTGTAGTGAAGAGTCACTTTTTATTCAGCACTTCAACACTTAGAGGTCCACACAATAACATCAGCAAGATATAATCAATCACTTAATATTACGAGAAGCCCTCCTGCAAAACTATAAAAGGATGGCTTCTCCCGCCCTTTACTTTTTTTTTGAGCAGAGAAGAAAGTTACATTTTGAAAGGCACGAAAGACGAGAAAAATTTACAAACTACACCACGGAATACAATTGCAGATATGACAGAATTACTGGACTGGCGTATATCTACTATAATGGACAAATGGTTCGTTGGGGTTCTATCGCAAACCTGATGACGAATAACCCATATGCTGGGAATTTCCCCGAATGGCTCAACAAAAAACACAAGGAGTTTCAAATGAAAGACAGCCATGTTGAGTATGTAGAGGATCCTGTTTTGAAGTCAACAAAACTAATACGCTTCGGATTCAAGGTTACATGTCGATTGCGAGATTACTGTCTTTGACCGGGGTTACTTTCAAGGTTTCAACCACAAATTTGCGGCTTTACGCAACGACTTCTACTGGAAAGTATTAGTGGATCAAATCGCGCAGTTGTTTCATAGGAAAAGAACTAGGTGGCATCAGACAAATGAGTACGCACTGCTCGAGAAACACTTAACGTATCGAAACAGTAACTTGAGAAAGGGGGATGTTAGGAAGGTAGTAATAATCGGATCAGGGAGACTCCATGATGATATTCGCCAGACTGGGGACCCTCAAACGACTGGATGGCTGACGCATCTACCTTCCAAATCTCAGCCGCTGACTTTATCAGACAATATCTAGGGGGTAAGCTCTTAAAACTGTTAGGCAAAAAAACAAGTGCTAAAATGTTACCCAGAAACTGAGAAACCTCTCCCTGTCTTTGCTCAAGATCCCATCTACTCGCAGTACGACGTGGCGTTCCTGACAAGACACTTGAAATTTAATCTCGTCTACAACCCAGATCTTTATCAAGTTATCGATGAGAACACTTTGGTCATATCTCTTGGAACTGGCCGACTTACCACATATTTCATGACAAACATTGAAGGTAAAACTCCCATGGCAATGCTTTGTTGGCACCTAGAGACAAATGAAGGCTCCATTGAAATACAGGAAGAATTTGTGAGTAACCACAGGTTTGTATTGTATGACTGCTACAACATCGGTGGCAATGATGCCAAGGACTTTTGGACTCCACGTAAAAGTTGGTATAAAATCGAGAAGTTGTGGATAAGGAAGAGGCAATCATGAAATAAGCTGCTGAGCAACTTCTTTGGAGGAATGTGAAGCCTTCTGTATATATATTCTAGGCATAGGAAATCAAATTTTGACAAAAAGAGGATATTGGAAGTGAAAGGCCAGTGAGCTGTGGCAGAGAATGTTAGCCAATTAAAAGAAGGCGAGGATGGTACGACTGGCAGTATACTTCCTGAGTAATCCCCTTCCGGTTCCTCTCTTCGATTCTCTTTAATTTCTTTCGTTGAGAGTGCATCGCGCTGGGGTGTTTGCACTCATGACACATTCAGCTCATCCGGGTTCTAGACTTAGTGCGGAGACAATATGAAAGGTTGGATGAGGGTTGTGAAAGACCTTGTAGGGGTGAAAGACTGTTCAATAAGATATGAAAACACACACTTGGAATAATAATAGAAAAAGTCGTTCTGATAATCCTTCCTTCTAAAAGCGGCAGAGATTTGTACCTGCCCTAACTGGCCCGTTGTTCTAGCTATCTAGGATAATTCAACACAATTACCCTGGACAATTGGACTAGAAGGTTAGAGCAGAAAATTACTTAAAGCCGATGTCTATAACTTTAATGCCGATATGCTCCCATTGGTCAAGTTAATATCATGTGATTATCATATCCACTTTATTCTGAAACAAGAAGCTGGTGGTGAAACCTTCCACACACATCAAAATTTCAGACAAGATTCCCTTGTTGGCTCTCGATATACTCCGCACAGTTGCAACCACTCCATACCCATCTTCAAGATACTGAAATGTTAGGTCGGGGTTGAGCCCTATAGTTGGGGTTGATCCTGACCTTACCTTTTCAGTGAAGACTCTAAGTGAAAGCTCAAGAACTCAGAAAATCCCCGGATGACCTACCTCGCGATGAACAACAAAAGGGTCCGCAAACTGTACCTGCCTATCCTGCCGTTGTTCTAGCTATCTTGGGTAATTCGAAATAATTACCCAAGATACTTGGAACAATGTAAAATATCAACCTAGATCTTTCGAACAATGATCTCTAATTGTCAGAGAAGGTTAGAAGAACAAGCTAGAAGGCAGGTACAAGTTTGGTATTTACTGGCGGTTTTCCTTTTGCCCAATCCGAGCGTACCAGACGAAAATAGTGACCAGTGTCACGGAGAAGAGAGTTGCATTTGTGTTTTTGTAGGGTTAATTTGTATTTACATTTAAATTGGGAGCCTTCGAGGGCCAAAGAGGTCTAAACAAGAGAGAAAGTCGAGTCGACATTGGGCACACAAGAATCTCCCTGGCAAATATGTGCAATTGAACTGCCCTGGGTATTTTCTGCCCCATTCAATCAATCTACGCGTCTCCAAACAACTCCAAGCGTATCCTCTACCTCCCCATCCCCTGTCCTCCTTTTCTGTTCCATTCCATGTTGAGTTTATTCCCAAGTTCCTACGCTTACAACATCATGATACCGGCACCAACGATGAGGATGGTGGAGATCAAGCCGGTGTTGGCGTTCAAGACGAGACCGGCGGACTTGGATGCTGAAGTGGATGCAGCGGCGGCGGCGGCAGTGCCTGAAGCAGAAGTAGCAGCCTTTGCGGAACCTTTTCATTGTTTGTTAGTATAAAGTTCAAGGAGGGATATTCAGGTGTTTACTAACCAGCTTTGGTGGCCTCCTTGGCAGAAGTGAGAGAAGCGCATGCGTCGACGAGAGTGGTGTTAGCCATCATGTCAGCCAACTTGGTCTTGGCCTCAGTTGCCTTGGCCTTGACAGCGTCGGCTTTAGTGGTGTTTCCCTTGGTCATCTTTGTGAGGGCAGTCTCGTTTGCGGCCAAGCTCTCGAGCTTCATGAGAGACTTCATCTTGGAGCAGGCATCCTTAGTGTCCTCAGCAGCGGAGATGACGGAGCAAGTAGATACCAATGTAGCATTGGACTCCATGGTAGTCAATTTGGTGGACGCTTCGGATGCCTTGGCTTGGAAATCGGCAATTTTGGTTGCGTTATTCTTTGTCTTTGCGGCGAGCTTGGTCTCGTTGGAGGCAAGCTTGACCATTTGAGTGAGTTGAGCCATCTCCTTGCAAAGACTCTTGTCGGTGACTGCCTTGACCTTAGTCTCCTTGGTGGAGGTTCCGTTCTTGCTTCCACCCTTGGCGACGACGGCAGTGGCGAGCATCAAAGAGAAGAAGATGTTGGTGATTTGCATATTGGCGGTTGGAGTTTTTTTTTTGTGACGGGTTTTGGAGGTTTTGTTTTGGAGGTAGAAAGACTTGAATGGGATTAAAGATATGAAATAAGACGGACCGGCCGAAAAAAGATAAAATAGAGAGTGATGATGAAGAAGTGAATTGGTTGAATGATGTCCAGATGGTTTTTCCAAGAGATACAGCTTCAACTCTTTATAAGATCAAAATGCAAGATGCGGCTCCACACAAATGTTTGCATGCAACGCGTACGTCCAGGGGTCTCCTCCGCACTAGGGGGGCCGTGAATAGTTGCCAGTTCCAGCTGTCACCAATTTAGGCGCGGCGATGGAACGAACTTGCAACAGATGGCGTGCATCTGATCTTTGGTGTGAGAGGGTAAAAATAGTATGCCAAGCAAAGTCCTCGATTCTTTCTTTAGTCAGGATCCTGTAACATGATTTTCGGTCGCTGGTGCACGCCTTACGCACTGGGTGGCCGCGTATCCTCCACAGAGTTACAGAGAGAGATGCGCGCAATGTTTTTCAAGTGGTGGATCTATTCTCTGCTCTCGAAACGGTTTCTAGACCTACGGAAGCCGTTGGTATGGTGTTGATGCCCTCGAAAGAAGATTTGGAGCGGAGCTCTCCTTTTCGAATTTCAAATTGCAGACCCTGGAATTCATTCCAGGTTGGGACTTTGAAGAGCCATCGCAATTTTGCAAGAGGAGAAAACTTCCGGTGACGACTGCGTGGAGTCTACGAGTGCCCAACAACGCTTAAAGTGCCAGAGTCATTGGGTGAGGTCGTCGAGTGGACAATAGCGAAACAAATGGTGTCCGAGGGTGTTCAGACGTCGACGTCTAGCGAGTTACGGGTTCCACCCTTTCCCAACCTCACTTGTGGATCAACTCGTATGTGATTGGCTGTCAAAGGATATCCGATGTGACAACGACCTTATTTCCCGGGGTGACTCCCTGGTGGACCATCGGTATCAAACCATGTCAGCGTAGGTAGACTTGGGGAAGACGCTCACCTCCCGGAAAGCAGCTCTTTGTTTCTCTGCAAATTTAGGAATCTTTTCCGCGATGGAAGTGGGGGCTGTTGATCTTTTTCTTCCTCTCCCTGCTTCGAGCTTGTTTTGAATGAGAACTATTTCCATCCATTTGTTTACAACCTCAGATCCCTTCTGGTGATCTTGTATGGGAAATTGTCTGCATTGGGGAATTTTCATTGTCTCTCATGAATTGGATTTTTTTGGGAATCCGCCGCTTTGAGCGTGTGTTTTCAAATATGTCAAGGGCGGAAAGTTACGACAGACCAAGTACCTGGTCCTGAAGTCAGGATCAAGATACTGAAAGTCAAGATATATCTCAAAACAGCCACCACTTTCCTAGAAGAGCATACACGTCCACCAGCTATATTATATAGTGATCGCGGGTTAAGTCTCGATTTTTCCTTGCGACGAACCGCAGGATTCAAGGACTAACCTGGTGCCTTTCAAAATTCCACACCTTTCTCCTTCACTTAATTCTTATCTCTAAATAAGTGGAACAGGAAGTTCTCCCCAAATGCCAAAAGGGGACAAAAAAGCACACATGAACTTCGTCACAGTTCTTCACACCCAACCATTACCCTTGTCTGAGCCAAAAACCCCACCACCAAAACGAGGGATTTTTCGAAACGAGCCTCACAATTGCTTTCACAAGTTCGCGACACGATCTGGATCCATTCTTTCCCAAAGTCTTAATTTAGAATTGATGGATCTTTTGCACACGAACTAAATGCTTCATTCGCATGTCATGTTTTGCAATTTTTATATGGGATGGTAGTAAGACAAGCTCATGTGCCGTTCAAGCGGTGGAATTAAGCTTTGCAATTAATATATTCAGATGGATAGTAGCTTTATGGGGGGAGGATATGTACACAGCCACCACATCTTTATTCTCCATAGTTTGGATTTCATCATTTCCCCAGGTTATGTTGAAATTGTTTTAGTTCTGGTTGGTGGGATTTGGGATCGTGTGGGTAGTCTTGGCTGTGTTACCATTATTTGAGCTGTTAATTAGTTTGTGGCCATGGGTTTAATGAACGAGGGCGGAATGATAGAATTCTGGAGATATGAACAAATTATCTCTCAAATCTGGCAACTTGTGTAAGAGGAAGTAAATTCTCTCGCCGGGCATGGTAGGCCTCGAGAGTTGAGAATTGGTTCAGTTGAGAAAGCTGGGAGCCCCCAAATTTCAGAGAGTAGATCATGCTTTCCATTTTCATTTCAGGATTTTCTTCTACTTCATGGCAGCGAGAGGTGAACGTGGCTTGATACCTCAAGTTTTGAACGGCTTTTTTTTACCATACTGTAAGTTACGACAGAATCTTATATTATTTTATGGTATTTTTCTTGCCTGACTTTGACGGATTTTCACAAACATCGCACCACAAGAGAGAACTCTGCGTTATTTGGAAGACCATAGTTTAGGCTATTTGGGTACATGATATCTTATGCATTCAATTACTGATTATCTGAGTTTGATTTCTTAGGTCCAAGAATCGAAACTCGTTAAATCTTCGTGATTTGCTGAAATTACGAGCTGAATACGAACTTTATAAAATAGGAAGTTGGAAACTCATAGAGTATTAGGAAAGTGCTCCTTTCACTTACTCATTTCCATAATCATCGCCCTTCATCATGTCATGTGGTCCCTATTTTTCATCTAAGAAATTTCGGCTGTTGTTTCATTTGAGTTGTTCGGTGTTTGTGTTTGTCGAGAAGTTGATGTAAGGCATAAGAGCCTTCCATTTCCCAATTATTTCGTAGCAAGTTTTAGTCCGCATCAAAATCTAGATCAAATATTTCTCTTTCATTGACTACCGAACGTAGTGTTGGACCAATCACTATGAGGTTCTCATTTTCATCTCTCGCCATCCTCCAACTCCTCCCATGTACTCTCGCACGTCTCTATTACCCCCCAATCCTCAGTCCCAAGAAAGGAGATCTCATAGCAATTGGATCGAATTTCACAATAATCTGGTATCCTCTTCTTCTCTACTCTTCACTAGTCTCGAACTAACTTATGAATAGGAACACAACGCTCCCTACCAACCTCAACCCGGATCAAATTGCGAATTTCACCACTGAATTCAGACTAGGAATCTACTACCCACCACAACCACCGCAGCAACCATATCCCGTTGCTTACTTCGTACGTCCCCCCCTCTCTCATTTATTGATGGAACTAATGCATACCTAGGAATGGCATTTAGATAACCTCAATCCCCCTCCAAATCCATATCCTGGATGGCTTCAGAATTTGGATTTTATGGTATGTACTTATCTCATTCCTTTCTCTCTCCTTACTATTCATGTCTCTATTTTTTCACCTGTTCTTGTATATCGTACTGAAAATACCTTAGTACCTACCAAACCACATTACAAAGACTCAGGTGTGGGATGGGCAGAGTTCAATCTCAATGCTTACTTTTGTGCGCCTGAGACGGATTTGGTTGTTGGGTGGTTTGATGCCTATGATCCCCAAGAGATGCCGGAGCCTTTTCAGGTTGTTGGGGATTGTTGGACTGGGTGATGATGAGTTGCATCAGAAGTGGTTTGAACGATGCCCTTCATGGCGCTGATTATGGAATTATGTATGTAAAGGAGTTGCCAAGTATAGAAAGCAATATAGTTTATGAAGACTACAGAAAATTACGAAAAAGTGGTGTTCCTGAAAGTTGAATAATCTCAGTGACTGATATCGGAGAAGAAAGTTGACAACTTGAGGAGATATCAGCCTTCAATTGCGTGCCGATATTGTTCTTGATATCATTTTGTTTTACAAAATGTTGGTCAACTGTATTCTATAATCACCGTTCAGAGGAATGGAATAGAATTTGATACAATATTATCGGACAATAGAAGTTCAGGATTAGACTAGGTTTGTATAGGACTGTCTGCTTCAAAAAAGGAAAGCAGAAGAGGACTATTTTGGTGGTATGGAAGGCAAAAACCAACACATCTCCAAGAAGAAGAAGAAGAAGAAGAAGAAAGGAAAGATGAAATAATTCAATAGTCAAGACGTAGTCGAGGTAATTGGACATGATAGATCATAAATAATTTGAAAAGCAGAGTACAAAAGTGACTTGTGGCTGACCTTCAAAACCATAGCTAACAAATCTTTCCACAGTAAAATATGGGATTTGTTTTCCACTTCCCTGGATTTTGTTGCTTCGGTCTCCAATTTACACACTCCCATTTACTTGTCGAGCACCAGATGAAGTTTTCCATGCCATTACATTGCGATCCTTGGCTCCAATAAAAGCACAGTGACGCGTTGAAAAGTGAGGTATCTTGTTTGTGCTCTCAACCTTTTGAACAAGCCAGGAATTTAAGCAACACCTAACTCGGTTTCAATCTGTGGTTTTGCCATACATCCAGCTTTTAAATTGAATATACCAAAGATGACGAATCGTTAAGGCCCTGAAAAAGCAGAAGAGTACTCGATAAAAGTAAATTTTGATATCGCCAGCGCTTGATCAACCCGAGAAGAAAACAAAAGACGAGGCCGGAACTATTGAATCCCCTAATTTCAGTAACCTCCCTCTCATTTTTTAACTCTCTTTCCCTTAAAATATAAAGCTTTTCTCCATTAACCAGATGATCATCTTTACCTACTTTTTTTTACACTTCCTTGTACTTCATTTGTCCATTTGAAGTACGCCGCCTCTTGCCATCAGAAGGAGAAGGGGGAAGACTAGTAAGTGTTTGGAAACCATCAAAATCATCAGAGTCAATATACTCTGGAAGTACCAATGGAGTACCTAGATTTGACTTCTGGTGCTTGCTAGCTTGCGGCTTCGATTTTAAAGAAGCAATTGCTTTTGATGAGCGCCAATCTTTTCTTCTTTTCCGAGCGTGTAGTAGTAAATACGTACCTTGTGCCTGGGCTGCATCAAGATCTCCTCACTAAGCCTTAAACCCTTCACCGTCTTGATAGAACTAATGTACACGGCGCCTAGTTACTTTTCCAACGCTTTAAATACACGAACAAAGAGAAAGAAATAATGTTCAACTTTTGTACTATTGACCACCGCTCATAGAAAAGGTACCACTAAAATAATTTGGAAGATATTGATAACTTACTAGAAAGATACACGAAAGGCGGTTGAGGGGTAAGAATAACATATATTGATCACCTTCCGTGCTAGAAAGTTATTTCCCAAAAACAGCCTCATTTACTTTCCTATACATTTTCCTAAATGTCATATCTATCAAGAAGAAGTCTTGATTAAGGGATTTTTTTGTTCAAGTGTAAAACATATGATTAATACGAATTCATCATTATAGACCTCGTGGATATAATGATTATCATTTTTGTTTTCAAGGTAAATAATATCCTGCTAGTATTTCTCGAAGATTACTGCTGTAAGGTAAATTAGTAGTAGTTCTAGGATAGACCAGGTGTGCTTGACAAATACCTGCAATATCTGTACCAAAAATGGTGATGTATTGAACGCTGGTTTCGGATGATTTGAGCTGTTTTATTTGCCATAGTATGAAGAGCCTCTATTGAATTTGTATGTCGTTGAAGGCTCGAAAGTCTTGCATTCGTGGCAGGTGAGACTTTTCCACGCCACTTTCTGAACACCTAAGAACCAAAAGTTGCCGGGCGGCACTTTTTCCCTAGGAGTCTTTTATCGTGACATATATTGCCGTTAAAAGGAAATGAGTTCGTCAGCCACTTCAGGGAATGGTCGGTCATTTCCTCCATTTCGTCACCACAGGCACCTGAAGGGAGACGCGACGCGTTAGACGCGACCTCCAAAAATACTGCACAACCAGCGAGAGGACAGCTTCAAGTACGAAGAGTAGCATCAAACTCGCACCAAAGTCGGGATGCCTTAGCCAAATCCCCAAAACGGCCCTTTACGTGCCCGATCTTCCTTCACGCGTCGAGAAGCAGCGTCGCCCCCAAAAAGCACTTCCAACGTGGTTTAAACGGATCGCCTCCCTCAAATATATCGAACCCCAAGACTATGACGGAGATATATCCGAGTCGGAGGAGGCAGATGAGTTTTCTGGATGTGATTCCATGGACGAAGAGTCGAATTACGGAGATACCTCCGAAGCGAGACACGGAGAGTAACTCGTGAACTAGTTAGCAATAGTCAGACACATATTCAGGATGCGGCATAAGGTGGCATCCATATAGCTCGATCACGTCAACAGGTACGTAGCTAAAGTACGAGCTGCACATAAGAAAGTCAAGAAGGCTC
>LLCD01001509.1:0-10684 GCA_001414355.1 Hymenoscyphus salicellus
TGAACGTTTAATTGAAACAGATTCTATTTGTGCGCCAACTCGTAAACCCTGGAATTGACACCCAGTGAAAGAAAACTAGCAGGGAAGAGGTTGGATGAGATCTCAATATGAGTCTACGTTTCGAAGGTATGTTTACTTTCGACAGCATATTTGATTTTGACGGTAAAACTTGCTTACAATGATATTAGTTCGAGAATTTAAGGTAGACTTTCAAGGAATTTCATCTCTTATGAAGAAAGTTTTCTAATTCTAGTACCCTGAGCAGTGATCTCCAAACACCCCTTGTAGAGATGTCTTCTGCTGTTATGTAGTGTTGAAAACCGTACAAGTATGTTGAAGTCTTTTTATAGAAGACTAAATGGAGCCATTTATAAATTATTGAAAACTTTACTCTGAAGTGAATATATTTTATCTAGCGAATTCTGGCCTACGTAAGCATGACTTTCTCAACAAAATCTCTAACTTTCCCAGGAAAACTTTTAGAATCTCCCCCTCTCAGAAACTCAACAATAACAGTAACAATGGCAATCAGCGACTTCTCGGCCCTTCCGCCAGCAGCCCCTACTCAAGACGCAAGCAGCGAGAGGGGTGTTTTTCTTTGGGATGACTCGAATGTACGTATGAAAATTGGCATTTTACAACTCCAGCTCCAGAATATTGCGGAACGGGTACATTATCATCGAAACAGGATTTTGACAAAAGGATATGAAGCTGAACTTCGCGACCTTGGATGGCAACTCGCTATGCAGGCAAAGCGACTTGGCAAATTGTCGGTAACGGGACTTGTTCCATCCCTCTTTTGTTATTTGTGTCACCTGAATCCCAGCATTTATCCTGTCCCGGGTCCCATTTCTTGATAGGCAAATACTGACTCCTTTTTAGGGGAACCAAATTAAAACATGAGGCAGAAACTACTAACTGGCTTGAACAAATGGTGGATGGAGACCGCGCCGCCAAAGTCTACGACGAGATGTCTGTTGCTTCAAAACATTATACAACACTGGAAGCTCTCTTCTTGGAATGCACCGGAGTACCCTTGTCCGAGGTAGGATCAGAACGTGACGGTATATCCATCAAGGACGAATGGGATCGTTTACCAAGCTCCAAGAAAACCAAGGACTTCCAAGTTTGCAAAGACAGATACGTTTCACGCCAAAACCCATTGCAGCCCTCCAGTCATATATCGAATCCCATGGTGGAAAAGAGATCCGCGTAATCCCTGTTGCTTCTGGACAGAGCGCCTCTCCGAAATCAAGTTTGCTGGATCTCGCCGACATTCTCTCCCGACTCCATCTTGGACCAAAGTATGCGTGACCTTGACTGATTATTTGAAAGACGATTTTGCGGGAGCCCTTTTGCACCGCATGCCTCCGGCAAGTATGGGCTATACCCCCGAGCAAACTCAGTTCTTTTTCAATCACCGCAAGGACTGTTACACTCATGTGGGACGATGGTTGGTAGAGCGTAACACAGGCATCAAGCACTCGGAGGAGTTTGAGAAGTTCGAGAAAGCTGTTGCTGGTAATTGGAAGCAGTACAATGAGAAGACGACTATTGGTGAAAGGAGTAAGTGGAGTCTACTTGTGCCCTTCTATTGCTGTTAGACCGGGAAGAAGTATGCTAATGCCAAGTAGTTAAAGAACCCAAGCTTGATGATAAGAAAGCGGAAAGCCATGCCAATCATGGGTGATTCTCGAGCTCTTGGCTGTTCTATCCAAACCCAAATTTCCCCTTTTTAGGCGAGCTTTCTCATAATTAATAAACTAAATTCCTATATAAAATGATTTATGGCCCCAAAGTGACATAAAAACCGTTTAATATTTATAGTACAAAACTAGGAAAGAAACGGGTTTAAATTGGCCAGAACTATGAATGGTAGAGGAAACGCAGAAATACGTAGGAAAGCTGTGTATATGAAGGGTAGGTCTTCAATTCAATCACTTAATTAAGTTGAATAAAGTGGAGCCCTTGACAGGCCCAGAAATATTGAGATTATGTTTCTATGCTAATCCATATGAAGTATAGCCCTATGATCTGTCAGTCCCACAATCCCAAATATGCCGCCCCAAAACATCCTTGGCTTGGCTCAAAATTTGAGAATTGATCTTAAGAGAGAGCATGAGAGAAAACTTTGACCACGATTTCTAAGCCTTCTCTCTAATCTGGGTGGTCTTCCCCAACGCAGTAGCGGTCAACTTCTAGTGATTTCTCTGCAAACAGGATCGCTACCCTTTTCTTGTTCAACTTCACGCAATACCCAGCAGCGTCGTGATAGCTAGATGGAGATCAGCATATAAAATATCGAGGCAAAGCTTTGGACTGACGATAACCCAATGTCACGGCCTGGCAAGCCCTCAGACTTTTGGATAGCCGCCGCTTTCTGAGCTATCTTCAAGGAATCCTCCCATGTTTCCTCCCCATCAAACAAATATTATTCCGGGCGAGCTCTTGGTCAACACTGCGAAGCTCAGGCCGCTTTACCTCCATAATATCGCTTTGTGGAGTGTCCTCACAGGCTGGACAAGCGCAGAGAAAGCCCCAATTCTGCTTTGATTCTTTCTGACGTGAACTTCGGGTACGATGGGTGGCATTATTGTACATGATAAAAGCCCCTCGCCATCTTGAATATAGCGTACTGCATGGAAGGTTTCTTTTTCTAGGGTTTTATTGTAGGCAAAAAGGATGTTTGAAGTACAGGTGTGATTGATGCGGGATCAAAGTAAAATCACACCATTGCCGAAAGCGTTTGTCGAATGAATTGTGAGCACTTTTCGATGCAATTCTGTGATGTTTTCCCAGGGCATCCCCATCTGTTGGGCTGTAACCTCTCTGAGTTCATCACACGTATAACCGGATATTTATAGGAATGAAGCCTGTTGGTCTGATGTAATGTCCTGGAACGCTGTTAAAATCTCGTTTGCATCGGCAATTTCGTAGTTGACTCGGAGAATCGGAGACTCTGCAAGGATGCGAGTGCTACGGGGGATTGTAGCTTTCGAAAATACACCTAGACCTTTTTCTAAAGATCCTCTCACTTCGATGAGATGGCGAGAATCTGCGGAGAATTTAGCGAGCGTAATTTTAGGTATTTATGATTTTGGGGATATACCACCTGTTGCTTCCGTTCCGCTTGTCATCTCTTTTTTTTGGATTTGCATGCTCTGAGCATGAGTTTGAGGAGGAGGAAAACCTTTTTTATAATCATTATTGGCGAGTGGGCTTGTGCTTGCGTTTAGGGTAGAAAACACCAGAAGCTCCCTTGTAGAGTTACGGTGCTTATAGGCCCAAGGAGAACCAAGCCTTGCAAATTCTACACCCATCAAGTTTACTAAAACCCAAGCCCAATTCTCCAATTCCAGGTGTACACTAAGCGACAAGGCAACCATTTGATCGAGTATTCAACAGTCGCTCCTTTTTGAGACTTTAGTGACCGAGAGAAGAGATCTCCAAATCAACAAAAGTGACATGAAATTAAAATTTGAGCGAACTTGCCTTAAATCATGCGTGAAAGGATTCACCATGCTTTTACCCACCCTTTTGTTCTGCCTATTGTTTCACGCTTGAAAAGAGATGACATTACTGATTCACCCAAGCTTGGAGTCTCCAGCAAGAACAAGAAAGCAGCTGTTTCTGCTGGAATTAACTGCTTCACCAATCCCTATGGAGCTTCAGAGTTAAATACATCTCCTTTGCCAAAGATTTCACAATCGCAATCAGACCGACGACACATCAAAACTAGGCAGCCCCATAGAAACCCACCACGCTAGCTAGAGAAGATGTCCTCATCAGATACCGTCTCAGAAAAGGAAGAAGGACGCATTTACTCAAAACCCAACCCAACACCTACACCATGGGACGAAACAACAGCTGGTCTAATATCCACCATCCGAATCATTGAACTCACTGAAAAACTCGCGATTATCGAAACAATACTTCAACTCAACTTACACAACTCATGGGATCGCACGCACAAGACATTACTACTCGAAACATGCAGTCAAGCTTACCGCACCGAGAGAACATTCGTCGAAGTCATCGCCAACACTCACCGCGGCATTCAAAACGGCACCGAAACCCATGCAAACCTAGAAAGCTGGACGAAGAGCCTAGTTGAAGCAGAGGAAGGATCCAGAAAGGCGGAAGCAGATGTTGAGAACTTGCGAGCTCTTTTGTGGGATGTGGTTTTTGATGAGAGGAGGGCAGTTGCTACTTTGGGAAAACGGGAGTGGAATGAAAATCAACAAGAGATCATTCGGAGACGACGGGATACTTTTGAACGAATATGTCATCGAATCGAGGATCTTTATGAGGATATCAAAGACGCCAGAATCGAAGAAAAGAGGCAGGTCGTCCTTAGTGGAGGATCTCTACTCGTCACCTTGAACGCTCCAAGAAGCAGTTTTTTCACCGAAGAGAGAAAATACGGAACAAGGACCCAGTCTAGCTCAGAAGCCATGCGCGAGAAAAAGAAGAAGGATGGCATGAGATCTGCCATCGACGGTACGTCTCTTGTGAACTTGGAGCGCCTCACACCAGAGCAAAGGAGAAAGTACGAGAACCTCCAAGAACGACGGCTGATGGTTCAGCGAAGATTAGATGAACGCATGCAACGTTATTCAAAATTGTATCCTCCCAGAGAACTGCAAATCCCATTCGAAATGTCCGACTCAGAGGATGAGACTAATTTTGATTACTCGAGCAGCAAACGAAGATGCATCAACAATCTCTCAATCTATGAGAAGGTAAAAAAGCAATTGGATAGCACCCGTAAACCAATTTCACACACCGCGGAAAGAGCCAGGACCTTTGAAGGATATGATGTCAGCAAATCTGATGCAACAAGTCCCGGTGACTATCACAGTCTGGGAGAAATTTCGGACGCTGAAGTGAATGGGAATGGAAGAAAAGAGCAGAGAGAGAGGACACGCGCAAGGGAGGAGGAAAGAGTAGCGAATGATGAGAATTTGAAGCATAAGTAGATGTAGCAACTCAGGCTGAGTCTTCAGCTTCGTCGAGACTTTACTGTTATCTTCTTACTAGCTAAGGACTAATGTAACAACCACTAAACCTTGAACCCTATGACCCTTATTTCTAAACACGTGACCAATTTTCAACAATAGCATTTTCAAGACAATAGCTCATCCTCTTATTCTTTCTCCTCGTCTTCCAAAGCTAAGTAGCAACAAGCATTCCCAGCGTGAATACCATCACAATTACTACCGTGATAACAAACATATCGGATGGCAGGCATATCTCGGAAATTGTTTCTACTACGATTGTGGAGTCGACGTGGAAAAGCAGGGGAGTGAGAGTTCGTGGTAACTTCAGAACTTCTGGAGGATACTAAGAACATCCTTAGGCAAGTTGGACGATTTGTACCGGGAGCCAAATAGTACGAATTATTGACCGCAAACACAAAAGCAATGCTGTATGCACCCTTAACTCGAGTGGAGTCCAAGAGTCTATGAGTAACAAACGAACCAAATATGGCGAGTTAAGATGCACATGCTGTGAGAAACTAGACATTGAATTTCTATGTGTAATATGGGTACTTTCAAATGCTACCCAAGTGACGCCCCAAATAGCTCCATCCGGAAAACAAAAAGACCAGAGTATTTTGAGGATCGTCAGAACTCCCTAAAATCAGAAGAAAAAAAGACTTGGTTTTCAAGCTGCTCACACGCCGCAGAACGCCATGAATACCCATCCACCCCTATCCACAAATTCGTTAAAGGTACGCCCATAATTACACCAGTAAGCTGATCATAAAACCCGGGTCAAACAAATCATTCCCCTTTATGCTTTATCCTTCGCCCTCGACTACTCTGACCCTCGCCCGTAGCCTGACGACTCATAGCAACACCTCCAAGGTCGCTTGCCGCTTGACTGAGCTGTTTCTCCATCATCTCCCCACCCATGCGGTCATCGTCATCCCGTTCGTTGCTTGTTCTTATATATCGGTGTTTATCCTCGGCTTTCACGTAATACTGAAATAACCGAGGAACTGCGACGTTTTCCAATAATGTCCTTCCACCATTATCAACATCGAGGTTCTTTCCATAGCCCTCCTTGTCATTATAAGACCGTGCGCGCCGGATCAAATCTAGCTCCGCAGCCGCATCCTCGGCTCCAAGAGGGGCAGGTTGATTCGCAGCCTCGCCCTTTCCAATTGTTTTCTGGATAGCGAGAAGGGGAGGAAGTTTCGGGAGCTGGCGGGTGAGGGATCGTAAATTTCCAGGGAAATTAATGTCGCTGAACGCATCAACACCCATACCAGTAACAAAGTTTGGAACTCCTCTGGTACTGCGAGTGGCATGCGAATATTGCCTTTCCATCATGGCACCACCAGATGGGGATTCCATATCTTCGTTTTCGAGCTCATTCGCAGCTATTGCCTTTTCGTGCTCCGAGTTCGATTCAGACTTGCCATTGGGAGGAGATTCGCCTTCTTCGGAGAATGGTGGGTGGCGTTGCATATGGGAATGCGCAGCCAATGCTGCCGTGTTGTAGGTCATTCCCAATTCCTTCTCTGTGAAAAGCTTATCGACACTGTATAGCGGGGAGTCGATTTGTGCGGCGTGCAAGGCATGTTTCTCTGCGAACCAAATGGGTGTGCTGTTTCCATTATCAATGCGCTGTCTTGTAGGAGCAGGCGATTCGTCACTGTCCACAGCTTTGCGCTTCCGCTTGTTACCCTCTCCAAATGTGGGCATTTCTTCTGCATCACGCCGATGCCTCGTGGCACGCTTGTTGTGCATCCCCCCGGGGCTCGATGGGTTCGCAATTCCGTACTGGCTTGGGTGTAATAGAAGCGCATTGCTTTCGCCAACTTCCAAAGTTTCCTTCTCCTTCGCAAGCCGAGCCTTCTTGTTTGTCACACTATTGATCAACCGATCGCGGAGGGTGGTGGATAAGGCTTTGTGTTCCGTGGCCGCGAGCTTGAGTCTATAAGCATGGGCGGCTTCAAGTTCGCTCATCTTGACGTCGAAATCTCGCTGTTTGTGGTCAGTCAAAGGGGTTTGAATAACGAGTGGGCCAGGCATACCTTGTGCATAACCAAAGCAGTATCTCTCTCTTCTATAGCGTCATTGACCTCCTTTGCGAAGTCTGCGTATACCTTTCCGGCTCTTGGAGGGGCGTGAGGGCCAATGGACTTCATCATTGTCTTCCGGATGTTATCTTGGACTAGCTCGTCGATTTCCCCGGGCGAGTCTCGCAGTTGTTCCTTTCCGTGAGCGTCGGCCTCCATGATGAGGTTCATGTCGATTTGAAGAGCCTGGAGCTGTTCCCGGTAGTGTACATCTCGATCGACAGAGAACTGAGCCGTGATATTTGCTAGGCGCTCGGCGAGGAGGGTGCGCTTCTTGTCTCTTTTCGAGAGCTGCTGCTGAGGGGGGGAGTTGGATTGTTGACGGTCGATTCTGTGGGATCCGCCCATGATGGGGGAAAGTTGAGGAGATTGACTCATTGCCATAGTTGAAGTCTCTCTGCGTCTGCGGGAGAGTATGAGTTATAATTTCTGGCAGTAGTAGACAATAAAGTCGGAATTTGAAGGCAAGGAGGATTTTGTCGCAGTGTTTTGGGGGCCTTTGTCCTTTGTAGAATGGGCCGTGGAACAGCTTGATTCTTGAAAATCAAGATTCCGGAAAAAGGTAGATTCGCTCTCACAGGGTTCGAGGAGGTAGGCGGCATTGGCTGATCAGTTGACAATTGCTGGAAATGCGCAGTCTTGAAGTTGTAGCAACTGTGTAAACCCAGCTCGCAAGCGTCACAAGGCGCCGGTGGATGGCTAAACGATATTCCGAAGATCCGCAGTTTATCTGGCCAACGTATTTTGGAAAGTCGTTTTCCCGTCACTCCACAACCCCTAAATCATGCTTATATTCACTACAAGAGTTTAACGATTCGCAAATTCATCATTCCATCCACAGCTTTGCAATACCGTACAGTCTTGCAAGTGGCGAGGGATCTTGCCGGTATGAAAAGCTTTTAAAGATACACGCGGTTAAATATCGGGTTCGGGCCTGCCTACCCAGCCCTCGTTGTTCCAACGTTCTAGGGCAATTCAAGTAACCTAGATAATTGGAACAATCAACTTCCAAACCTGATATTTACTGCCACTTTCCTTGCCCAGAGCGAGGCGGGTTCTTACATTGTTCTTCTAGGTATTGTTCCCCTTAAAAGCAAATTGTTCTCGTAAAATGGAAGCTTCTCGTCTCGATTCACTAGGGAGAGCACCAATGGGCGAAAAGGTATTACGAATATAGACTATACGCCATGCATCCTAGTTTATATCATTTTGATTCAAAAGATCCTGGTCAAAACTTTCAAGCGAAAGAAGTTACGAGAATTTAAGACTCAATATTCAAGCATCTGGCCACAGTATAGCCAGTAGCTCCTCTCTACTCATTGCTTGTAACTTGATTGCTATGTACATGATGTGGAAGGTATGACCGCTGTCTGATAGTACAAGTCTATTATTCAACTATTTCTCGTCCCATAAATTCATCGCAACTTGAACCACTTTGGCTCAAAGTTGGATATCTGTTCGATTGCCTCCCCATCCATCATCCCATCAACATAGCACTCCCCAATAAACGTGTGATCTTTGGTTCCTTTTATATCTCTCAACACAACCGGTACAGAACATCCAAAAAGAATACAAACCAAATCATTTGCCTGGGCTTTATTTGGCCCCAACCCCACAAGGCTTCTTCCTGTAGTTCGAAAACATGTTCTTTCCCAAACAACCTGTCGAATACGATCTATAAACTCTATCATACCCTCCGGTGTCTTATGCAAATCTTTAACGTCATTGGTGTTGAAATAAGGCTCGTCTTTGTGCAGTTCAAAGCATTCATAACAAGCTCGTCGGTACCAACTTTTGACGGGACCCCCTTCTGGTCCTCGATTGGCGACAAGTGTCCGCCAAAATTGGTCAGCTATTGAGCCAGAGGCTGTCATGTCTTTGGACCAGCCCAATATGCTAAGATGATTTGTTTTGATGAGACCACCCGACCAAGATGCGACGTCCTCAATAATACCGAGCCGGATACCCCGAACGCTTAATGTGCCATCGAAAATCTGTGGAACATCTTCAGGTACTTCTGAAGGCTCTGCATACTCTCCGGTAACTGCTTTCGAATATTCTTTAGGGGCCGGCGGTCGAGCTTTTGTCTTCCCGAACTTGAAGGATGGCGGTAACTTTCCAGACGCACGGTAAATACCTCTTTCGGCACCAACGAAGCTATCACCATTCAACCTGCTGCAGTATAGGTAGTTTTCTTTTGGTAGTCCAAATGCATGTCCCTCTAATGAAAGTATCCACGATGGAACGTCTTGAATTCCTCTAAGATCCTGGATAGGGGCCCAATGGCGACATAAAATATCCAGGGAGTCCGATTTTTCAATGCAGTATTCGATAAATCCAGCGCAAACATCTATGAGGCATTTGTTGTAGTTGGGTTTGAGTCGTTCGTCGATTCTTTTTCTCTGAAGACTCTCTGTAACAAAAAATGGAAGTATTATGTTTTTTAGGAGGAGCCATAAAAAGAGTGCTACCAATCCTTGCATACTAAGGGTGATAGATGAATCCAGTATCGCGCCGATATTTGAGTTTGATTCGGAGGAAGCACAAGAAAGTGATGTTATACTGCTGTCGAGAACTGGGATCGATACTGCCTTTCGTAGCCAAGATCGCGCAAGTGCGCCGTAATTCCAGAACACGATTATTACAGCATAGATTACCCAATAATCCCAGGTAAGTATTTGATATCCAAGGTTTATTGAATCCTTCTTGTTGGCCTGTTTCTGTGCCGCTCTTTGAAAGATTTCAAGTGCGGTGTCACTTGTCTCTCTCGCTGTATCCTTGGCTATCTGTAAAACTGCAAATACGGTATCCCGGGGATCCTTTGCCTCGAAGGCGAACAAAATGGAGGAGACAAGATGTTCCAAGCTAACCAATCGTTGTATGATTTTGCCCTCTTTCGATCTCCGGAATAGATTACTGGTTGCGTCAACTAGTACACTGGCACCTAAAGAACGTGCATCCAGAGCATTGAAAGTGTCTTTAGAGTCTTCCAGGGCGTACTCGGGTTCTCGCTTAAGAGCTTTTCTGATTTTTTCGTGCTTTGTTATAAACAACGCAATTGCGTCCGAGAAATCCAGCCATGACAGACTGCAATGTCCGTAACATACGCGTGCATGAGTGGCCAGAGCAAGCTCTTGAATGACCCATCTACGACCAAAATAATCCGATCGCATGAGATTGATGACTTGTTTGCAGTTCTGTTTTGATTCCTCCTCATTACTCTCGAGTTTCACCGCAAAATCGTCCAACTCTGGTAGGCTCAGGATCCGTTTCAGAAAATCAAATGTCTTCTTTGTCTCCTCCTCATCCTCCCCCTTTCCAAGCCAGATGCACACCTCAGTAGCTTGCATATATACCTCATGCATCAAAGCAACCTGGGCTGCTCTTTCTCCTTGGTCCATCTGGTTGATGCACAATGCATCAGACCACACATTCACATCCTCGTCCTCGCTTCTCAATTGGCGGAGAGCGGCGTTCAGATTGTCCTGGACAAACATCACTCCAGGTTTTAGACGATCAGAAGAATTGGTCTTTAGAGCAGCATGAAAGTTGGGCATCCTCGCGATCTTGTCACGGGCTTTATCCGAAGCGAAG
>LLCD01001510.1:0-10682 GCA_001414355.1 Hymenoscyphus salicellus
GGGGGCAGAGAACGACAGAGTGCCAATTAATGTTGTTGCTCCTGGTACAAGTCAATATCTGGTCTCTCACGAAAGCGCGCAACGACACGACTGCAAGGTCAGAAGCTTCTTGGGCGATAGGGAGTACTTACATGAGACATGCGTCTTAGAATATTGAGGCAATAACTTGGATGAACAAGGAGTATGACGGAGCCCAACGAAGGGGCAGATTGAAGAGGAAAAGAGGGAGTGTTGAGAGGAAGTTTGGGTTGACGACAGATCAACCGCGTATGAACGTCTTCTCTCTTGGTCTTGGCACCTTTAGTGCTGCATATGTAGCGCCAGGCAGCTACGCTAGCATACATGCTCTAAATCTTTTGATTGACTATTCCTGCCTCAGTAATTTAATTAAGCGAGACACTTTGAAATTACCTTGATATACTATTGGCTTGCAGTTGTACTCGACACTGTTAAAATTACCTCAGTCATTTTAGAAAGAGTCGACGAGAAATTCCATTGGCTTGCTATGGGATCGAAATCAAATGTGTGCTCGTGTAGACTTGTCTCGAAGTAAACTTTGAGCTCTTCTTATCTGCAATAGCGCAAGGTTCCTCTCCTGGGTTTCTATATAGCATTTGAGTTTTACAACCACAACAGACCCCAGTGCGCAGCCCTGCGCTCAACTCTACCTACCAAGACCACAAGACCTTCAAACTTTACGGATGGTCGACAGCCTCTTCTTTGCTTTGATCGCCATCACAGGCACGAATCTGTGGTAGGCGTCATGTCCCCCTTCATACACACATCATTGACAATACACAGGCGCACCAACATTCTGCGAACGATGAAACTATCCGCAAGAGCACAAAACCTTGCTCGAGAGCAGTCCACCAATTGTCCCCAGCTACTTCCGAAGAGAGCAGACCGCCCACTACTTCGACAGCAGAATCCCCATCCGCCAACTCTGCGCTCCACTCAGTATCTGGTAGGAATCCTCCATAAATGGCGACTCGCTAGTTCTCTTTTCATTCGCAGATACAACATACACCCATACCTAGCGTATTCCAACACGACGTCCGCTTTTCTAATCCTCGACCGTCCAAAGCCCCAAGTTCCATGGAACCAAAACACAGCAAGCGCACTGCCCCTCGAGCTCCCAAGCGCGCTTGAATGCTGTCCATTATGGGTTGAACAAGATGGCTTCAATCGAACCCATCCTACATGCCACCTCTCTTCCGCATACAATCTCTTTCTCCTTTTTCCGAAACACAATTCACACCCCTCCCATCCATTCGGCTATTAACGCCGTTCCATGGGAGACCACATAGCTCCTCTGTCGCCCCAATAGACATCGATGGGTCCTTTATTGCCCAAAGCAAAGAACAAGCGAAAAGCACAAACTTCCTCCATCCAACCAAAAGATGATGTGCCCCTCGATTTCTCTAGTTAGCATTCTACGCTAGCGAAAGAGTCGCAATCCTCTTCAGCGCCTCCTACAATTCCATTGTACGACGAGTTTCAAAAGGTGTACCCCATGCAAAACGTCTACCTCAAATAATGACAAATCCGCGATTTTCAAAATGGTGGGATCCTCATTTCTCGTATTTATATTACCCCTTTCCCCTGCTTTACCGAAACTTGGCATAAATCATCCCATCTTTTTCATCCTAAAAAGCTTCCTCTTCCATCAACTTGGTGAACCTGTTATCTTCCAACTACAACGAAACATAAAACAAAGTCACGATCAGTTTACGAACCCAAGGGGCGTTGATTTTTAAGAGACCCTTGAATTTTGAAAAGAAGAGGTATGTGTAAACCAATACTTGGGTGCGAAGAAAAAGCATGCAAACCTCTCGAAAAATGATCCAATTCGAGGTTTTAACAAGAGATAAAGAGACAGTAGAGCAACTTTGGACTGATTCATATACCGAACATTTTGCGAGATTACAAGAGTTACGAGCGATACATCAGGGATGTCAAGCGAGGGAAATAACTCTAGAATGAAAGAAGAGACACCCGAGTGAACCAAGACAGATCGAGAATTAATAATCAAAATCGAAAACAAAAGGACATTCGACAGTGAACTTCGATTTCATATTTCTGTGGTTTGGTTTTTCTCTGATTGCAGAATTCAAGCCTATCTATTCTGTTTAAGGGTGCTCATCCCACTCATCTGCGAACCGACGCACTTCCACAACACTCAGTCGTAACAAGAACTGAGGCAAATTGGTTTAAAAATCTGCTTTTAGGCATGAGGGAATCAATGGAACTCGCAACTAACCAGGAGTATAACGCTTGCTATCCCCCTTCTCAATGCTCGAGCAAGAAAAGTTGGGAAAATCGGTTCTGGTATGCATTGTTCACCAATTATAGTATTGACCAATCAAGTCACAGTATTGGCCAATTCTCTGACGATTTGGTCAATATTTCGGACTTAGTGAGTATTTAATTTGATTAACCAACTACCTCATCGCAGTGACTTCTAGGATTTGGGGGCTTCTTCTCCAAGGTGCTACTCTAGCTATCTCCCGCTTGCTTCCCACCCTCTTTCTAATCCTTACTTGATTTTACTTTCCTATTAGTTTAAAACAAATTACGCTCTCCTCAGCTTTTACTTATTAAAACAATTTCAAGTCTACTAGTGTACAATGACCTGTTTGGAGAAAGACTGTGGGTGGGGTAGCGGGGGAATCCAGACTTGGAAATAGTAGGTTAAGTACCGTATTACGTAAAGGGCTTTAACAAGTTGTAGAAGCCAAGTAGGAGTACAGGGCAAGTTGTAATTCGTAAAATAGAAAAGAGGCAGTGTTCACTCAGGAGCCAGAGAAGAGTACCAGGAATACTAGTTGGCTCCGGAGATATGTGTATTATGTCTTTATAAGTGAAGCGAGTAAAGGGGGGATTTATCGAGCCAATCACACCTCTAAATTGGTCAGTCCAGTGGTATAATTGGCCAATTCCATAATTGGTGAACAATGCATACCAGTTCAATACCACGAGAATAGTTAGATTGATGACAAGTTCTTGTTAGAGTTGCTTGAACAATAATAAATAGAAATGTGTCACAAGCAACTGGTTGCGAACTCGTGCAACCACTGGTACTCTGTGGAATGAATGAAATTGCACTCGACAACGAATTTTATAAGCTGCAAAGCAATTAAGTCTCTAAAGTCAAGGCCGAGCATATCTTGAGCATATGACTTCTATTTCTGGTAAAATAGGACATGACGTACTATGCACTAGAATCTAAGGGAACCACTTCTAACGCATCCTTTTCCAAAATCATCTCCTATTCCATGTTTTTCCGTGGTACTGCAACAAGTAGAAGCTTTGAGTGAAATCGACAAAAAGAAGACTATCGACAGTAACTTTCTCCTCACGTCTATCCTTACAATGTTATGTTGTCCCACATGTTCTCGATGGCTCCCTCTTTATCTAGCAAACTGACTTCTCGTTTTCCAATTTTATACCATTGTGACGCTTATCTGATTCAACGACAGCCACAAGTAATCGACAGTTGTTCCAATTAGCCACCAACTCGTAGTTTACATGAAGTGCTGTATTTGAATAACTCTTCCTCGCTGGATGTAGTTTCAACCCACTATCTACTTAGCTTAGCGGGTATTGGTGAGAACATGTATTTCGTTTCTTCCTCACAGGAGCCCTAAACTGGTTACGTTTATTTTAGACGAATGAAAAATTAAATATTACCACTGCATGGCCTAAGTTTTTTTTATTTGTGGTTATGACGTGTGACTTTTTGGTTCACTTGGTGAATTTTGTTTTCTTAACAAACCACGCTTTATCTTCTGCGAATTCACTGTTTATTCGTCAACAACACTTCACCTTATTACAGGGTGGGCAGGATAAGCCCCATGTTCTGAACACTTCCATATCGCAACCAAACAACAAGCTTTCCTCTCCAAGACATTCAAAACTCTTCCCCTGCCTCAACCACCTTCCATTACCTCGACAGCACAGCTAAACAACACCCTCAATTCCCAAGTCATGAGCCCATCAACGGCGGCAAAACCACCAGCACCCCTCAGACTCCCTGTCGAAGCACTTCTCAACATCATCGGCCAACTCGTTACAACGGCAACAGGCGAAGATGCCCCCGTCGCTCTTCCAGCATCCCATCCCACGACCAAAGCCCTCTGTAGCTTCGCAGTCGCATGCAAGGAAACGAGCTCCAGAGCCCTCCGTCATCTGTATATCTATTGCCTGTACATCGACACGATCAAGCGCCTTGAAAGCCTCGCAGTAACGACAAGTCGCAATAAGCATGGAAAATCACGTTTGCCTAACAACATTCTCAGTCTCGCAACGAGCCTTTACCTTGAACTTGGGGAGAGATATTATTGGGGATTCAAGCATGAACACGTTACTGATATTGACACAGTGCTTGGGGCTTTGGGACCGAATCTTCGCACTCTCGTGGCCAAGCTTCCGCCAAAGTTCTTCAATACTCCACTCAATCCTCTAGCTGCGATATACAAACCTAACCGTCGACGTGTCTATTTGAATTCCGATGATTCTGCTGCAAAGGATAAACTCACACATGCATTCCGCACCTTGACCTCTCTACAATCCTTAACCTTTGTCGGCAATGACGATATGTTTCGCCGCTGGTCTTGGTCGCAGTGTGCACCGAAAACCCTTGCCGTCGGCAGCCTGATTTGAGCGACCGAGGAGCCTGGCGTAATCTTGGTTCGATGAAGAAGCTTGAGGTCCTGATCATCCATACAACGCAAAGATATTCCACCTCGAAAACTTTCCTACACTGGCTGGATGTAAACGGCTCTTCCAACACAACCTTCCGTGACGAATACGATCCGAGCAAACCAACCGAGTATGGCAGGCATCTCACCATTGTGTTTGTAAACTTGAACTCAGCACTCGTCAAGAATGGCAGTAATGATAATTCTGTTCCTTCAAACGACGTAGTGAGCAGAGTTCTAACGATTCATCATGTTCACGATCCCCACGAAAAATCGTATGCCAAAGAGATTGGGTTTTCAAATTACGAGGAGGATGAATTGAAGAAGGAACATCGCTCGTGGTTGAAGAGTGAGATGGTAAAAGCTGAGCCTATGGAGAAGTGGATTGAAAATCACAAATGGGATCCGTCGTCCATTCCATTTCAATCCTTCGACCGGCCCTCGGTTATGAGCCTTGATTTCGGAGAAACCTATTCATACGTAACATTCGCGGACTGAGCAAAGAATCTTACTCAATTAAAATGGAAACGAAAGGATTATAAACAATTCCCTGATTGTTTAGGTGGTTGGGGACACGGTGTCATAGCTGGTCATAGCATTGGTTATGAAAGGGCGTTCCTGACGTACAATAATCCTCCAAAAAGAACATAGCATTGCAAAGAATTCGTAGCAAGCAATTGATTTCTGTATACTTACTCAACATGAGAAACTAAAGGTCGATAACACTGCCGGTTTATTAAACTCCATACCCAATACTCATTTCACGCTGCTACCAGCAATGGGACTAGCTCTCCAAGTTCTATTTGGGTTTTGCAGAGCATCGAGAAGAGATTGAAGCGAGCTAGGAGCACACATACTCTTTTGAGATATAGAGATGCTAGGTATTGAAAAGGCCCAAGCAAGCCGTGCCGCTTCCTCAGACGGATTAACTAGTAGTAAGTTGGAAGTAAAATCGGCAACAAAATTCAATTTGATAGTAATGTTCTATTCCTACTGGAGAGTTGGAATTCTTGAATTTTCCAGGTCTCCAATTTCATCTCGTAAGATTGATCTTCAATGTCCCTCGCCCATGATACTACCTATTCAAGTTTGCTACAACAACATTCAAATACACAAATGGGTGCGGTCGGCGAATCAGGGTTGCTTGCTGGTAATTAAACATCGAGCTTTGCGAAGAGGTTTATATATCTATTTTCTCTCGACAGGCACGTTGGGGTTGAAATTCCTATGGGGTTTCAAACTGATTTGTTCTTTGTGAAGTCGAGAGTACCAACTGATAAAGTGAGAGAAACAGAGGGGTAAGAATTTGAGATTCTTCATTCTCAAGAATAGTTATTTTGGCTACGAGTTGTTAGAACTTTTCAACTAACTTACCACTCGTACCAATAGTTGGCTATGCCTCAAACCTTCCGCACTTTCGCAAAAACAATTGAACTCTAACCAGGACAAGAGATGATTCAAAAATACTCCACAAAACCCCTTCTCAACCATGCTCAAGAAGAAGCTCTATTCTATAAATTGACTTGCCAGGTACCATCTAACTTCCTTTCACCAGAGAATCAACAACAATGAAGCAACCGCGACAATGGCGAGACTGATATAAGTTGCGTATGAAATTTCGGCTTAGGGAAAGACTTCTCTTGACTTCCTTACAAGATTTCCGAGTACTCAGCTCCGAAGGTTCGATAGTAAAGAAACAAAGTAACTCAAATGAAATCGACACCAAAAGTACTTTCGATAACAGATCTCTAACTCTCAAGTTTCAGCCGGGGGTTCTTGTTTCTGGAGACTAACGAATGACCACGAATGTTCTCTTAACCTAGCCGCACTAGCAGAGAGATACAAGAAATCTGCCGCATTCTCCATGAGGAAGAAAACAAGACACGTAGTGTTATTACCATTGCTGAGTGGCTTGGAGAACTTGATTTTTTACTGGGGGGGGGGGGGAAAAGCACCTGAAGAACCAAGGAGGCTTGAGAAAAGTTAGAAGACAAATCTCAGTGATCCTCATCATTTGTTCCGATTTTTTTTGCTTATTCCACAGCAGTAAAAGTTTCAAAGTCCACGATGACCATTGAGTGAGTCAATAAGTTAGGTGGTATGATAAATTGATATCACTTCAGAAAAACGCGAAAAAATTAACAAGAACAAGTGAACAAAATAATAATGGAATACTGAAGATAATCACTTGTGACTACACGAAATATAAAAGCAAACAACCGGACCCAAGAAAGCAAATCACGACAAAACAAACACCACCATAAAACCGTACATGGGGTAAGATCTTCGTGTGGGAACTCCATTTCCCACTAGGGGAGCTGGTGCCTGTCTTCTATTTCAATCTCCAGAAATCAAATTGAACGGTTCCAGGAGTAGGAACTTGTTCATACAAACGTATGTGATTTGAAATCCGAGCGTTCGGTGGTAAGTCTATTTTCGACAGCAGTCGCGATTACCTTCAGCTCACTCGCTGGGAGATTCTCTGATGCTATCCACAATATAGAGATACAAAACAAAGACTCAACGAGCAGACTGAAGGCAATCATGGGTTGTGATCTTCCTTGAGGCAATCTCTTAAGTGCAAAATTAGATGGTGAGTCTGTTAATGTGCGTGGAAGGATCGGAACGATCGAATGAAGTATTCCCTGTACTCATCAAGAGAAGTTTTCCTTGCTGGTCGTGTGTGAGGTATGATTGCTTTATGTATGTCTTGGGGTCCCGAAAATCGATTTCTACCAGCTGACCATAATATACGAGCCGTATTGGGATATCGTAAGGAGATCTTTAGAGACATAAAGTTTGCGCAGAAGTAATTAATGAAAGTTGTGTCATCGCGCTCCTTCTTGCGCAAGGCAAGACCGGCGATTTGTTTCCGAGCATCCGATATATCTCTGATCGGGCCGAAGGCTCAAACCACTCGGAGAAACCTTTCCGCACTCGGACCGCATTTATTGCGACCTCATCTATCGGGCCTCAATACGGCATCTCCCCTAGCTTAGCTAGCTTCTTTCAGGGATATCAGGTCGGGTCTTGTATCGACTTACACAAACATATAAAAATGATTAATTAGCATACGAGAGGCAGTTGTGAAAGGTGCGAGAATGATGCCAGACCAACTTCAGGAGGAGACCTGTCTCTGTATCTGCCGTCTGGGTGCCTCCTGCCCAGCGCGCATAAGCTCTAACAATGTCTTGAAAAGAAGTAACAACCCAGGTAACCAACCTTGCTATGAGGAAAATCGAGAGCATATAGACTCCCGCTCTCCTCCAGCAACACCTCCCCCACCACCGCACCTCCTCAAATACATCACCACCATTGTCTGCGAGTGACTTGTACTTGATTCTGCCTCTCGATCCATCCTCTGCGAACCCCACACGCGACCTCCTGAGCTCGCGCATGCGCTGCCCCAACTCGCCCAAACTCTTTGTCTTGCATCTGGAGACGTTTGCGCAAACACCGCTCGCCCCCTCAACGAATATATGGTGGTGACTGCCGTGGAAACTTCGCACGCTCGCAAATGATTGACTACTGTAGGACGACATCTCCGTATTTGTAGGCCAAGGGCCAGGCGTTGGGATAGGATAGGATAGGATAGGGATAGGTGGTGCTGCTGTAGGAAAGGCCCATATACGACCGCAAACATGGACCTACGATCTATCATCAATACCGAAGCTGGGGAGAGCGCCAGTGCCATTCCCAAGCAAGCGACTCCAGTCACTCCGATACAGACCTCATCGCCGCAGACGTTTCGAGACTTTGCCCATCCGCCGCAGCCTTCGCCGGGCAAACATCCGTCGCAAGACTACCTCGACCGCGCGCAAACGGGCGGTCCGTATGCCTCGCCCTCATATCCAAGTAACTATCCAGGAAGACCTCCTCCTCCACCCCCGATTCAAGCGCCGCCGCATAACGATTTGAGGTCACCCGCGAGAACATATTCTGCTCAGTCACCCTACCAGCAGACTCCCTCTTCTTCAAACACCTCACAGTACCCCTTTCCACCCACGCACACTCCACAGAGCCCGGCGCAACACCACCAGTACCCAGCGTCTTTTCAGCACCGCGACAGTTTTCCCCAATCAAATCCACCACCACCACACCTTCAACAACATAATTCACTGGGTCAGCAACACGGCCAAGTATCTCCGGCTCCACAAACACCTCCAATTGGCATGCCTGGGGCACCACATCCATATCTTCAGCATCAAAGATCACAATCTTCTCTTTCCGCTTCCACCCCGACTCCCACTTCCGCACAAAGTCAACAAGCTCCATACTACCCACAACAATACTCACAAGATAGTCCAGTTGCCTCAGGACAATTTCCTCCCACTCAAATACCACAACATCAACGACACCCATCTCAACAATCACAACCAGGTACACCGCTTGGTCCTCCCTTGACCCAGAGACAGTTATCTGGAAATTTTCCCCAACCTACGAGTCCATATCAACAACGAGCACTTTCCTCGGGCTCTTTTACACACTTCCCACATACCTCTCCTGCCCCACCTGCGCCAGCCACACTTCCACGACACCCAAGTACACCTAGTGGAGGAGGTTTCGATTCACAAAGAACTTCGATCAGCGAACAAAGAAGGTCACAAAGCGAGAGGGAGAGGAGCTTGAGTGTGAGCCCGAAAACTCGTCTACCAAGTCAATCGGAGATCTCGTTTCCTCAGCCAATGCAAATGCCCATGCCTATGCCCACTCATCAAGCCCAACCGCCGCCCATGCCTCAAGCTTTACCCCCAAATGGATATGCCAATCCAACAAAGAGAAAAATGGAGGATCGGGAAACAAAGGAAGAACTACGAGTGGGGCCCCGCATACAATCGCTGCCAGACTCGAAACCTCTGATCAATGGAGTCCATCGCGAAAACGTCCCGATGCCAGAATCCAATTCTCCCAAATTACCTCCCAAAAAACGAATACGATATACAGAACCTCCGATTTGGGCTCAGAGTGTTCGGAATAAAGCTGTTTTTGCTGCGGCCAAGAATCGAAGTTTGGCAAAGCTGAATGGGAAGCAAGCAGAAGTACCAATGCCTGCCAAGGTCGAGACGAATGGAGGAAGACAACCTTCACCTGTTGTATCGCGGAGTGCTTTTCCTCCTGCCAAACCCGATCCAACTTCAATATTAGGGCCATGGGAACCAAGCATTGTAAATGATAAACCAGTGTCTGGTATGACCAAGGCTGTTTCCGACTTTTTCTATGCCGAGGTTGTATCTCGAGATGACTTTGGTGAATTGTCAAGTCGGGGTGTTGAGATTGAGATTGAAGCAAAGCTGGGCCAATTGATTGATAAAGGTACCAACTGTAGGTACATGCTGCCTGTCAGTAGTGAGGTTGTTATTCCAAGCAATCCACAAATTACATTCAAGAGTTCAATGACGTTGGTATGTATTTCTTGTGTTTCCTAATCATCTTCACCTTGTCTAGTCCCTGGTGCAGAGGGCATAATTACGCTTTCTAAAACTGCAAATTATCACCCATGTTAATCCTCACTAACACATGGCAGCCTCAACACTCACATCTCAACCGATTCCTAAACGCCCAAGTCGAAGAAACGACCAAAGGACCCCAAGCCAAAATTCGAGTCCCCGTAACCTACCGCCATCGCCACGAGACCGACAAATTCTACGAACTCCCTCCCCAATTCCTACAACGACTCCCCGCCGCTCTCCGAGAAAGAATTCGAGCCAATCAATCGATCAGTGTCCGCGTCACACATGATCAGAAAACCGATCAGGTTATCGCTAAGATCATAAAAGTCCGAATCTCGAATCTCGATATCTTTATACCCCAACACCCACTGGATTGTCGCATCAGCATTAATTTTGAGTGGCAGTATGACGGGGATATTGAGGAGATTCTGTCTTTGGGGTATCGGGAGAAGGAGAGGAGGGGGGATCGACATAAGGATCGACTGGGGTATAGTCAGGGGCCTTATCAGATTGATTTGACGCAGGTTACGCA
>LLCD01001511.1:0-10674 GCA_001414355.1 Hymenoscyphus salicellus
GGTGTGCTTGCTTGTGTGCTCGTTTGTGCCCTCGTTTGTTTTGGCAATCTGACCTCGCACAGATAAATACGAGTCTGCTGGGGTGCTGTTGATTTTGAACAATCTCAAAAACACAAAGACGCCCTCGAGGTCCGTAACTTGTGTTACCTGAGTAAGTGATTCGTTGACTTCCGCTTGTTGTGCCGGTTGGTGGGAGATATAAACACAAGCTGTACTAAGGGACGCGGAGATGTGGGGGCGCACGAGATCATCCGGGGATGCGAGGACTTCGTGTACCAAACAGAGTGGTCGATTGGTCATCCCTGAAGTCTTGCGATTGGGAGATCCAAGGCATCATTTCACGTGACTTGAGATACAGTAAAATCTCGAACTACTAGCTTAGCGTAAGAAGGACCGTCGATCATGAGGGGCTCAGTCTAGTAAAGAGACGTGAACACCTCGTGATCATGACACATTCGATTCAAGAGAGGCACGTGATTCATGTACAACGAAGATCCAGCGTTACGTAAGCCTGCATGGTTGCTAACGACTGCCGGAACAGGGCGTAAAATTGATTCAATCAATCGGATGCCAGATCTCTTCACCTCTGCAATGGAATTACCTCCTAACAACAAGGTGATTTTGCTTAGATTGATAATTAGAGAGTCTCTGTAGGCTAACTGCACGTGGTAGATTGGGCCTTCAGAATCCGAGCCGGGCGGGAATTCATTAGCTAAGGACAGGAACTCCCGAATATCCAAACTTAGTGTTGTACTAATCCATTTTGGGTCTTGTTTGCCAAGGGGAGAACGCTGTACTAAGCCGCATTTGGCTAAGTGAGGATTACCTTGGCAAATATAAATAATCTCCCGCGCGCAAGAATTATCATTTTAAGACTAGACTAATAGAATGGAGTTTTCTGGCATTCAGCGTGAAAGTTCCCCTAAGCGCCGGGCTGAGTGTTTTGATTAGTTATTCAAATTAGAGGGCGCTTAGTAATTCAAGGACAAGAATCCCAGTAATTTCCTCACGTCAAACATAGCAATGAATTTCAGACCAGAGGTGTTGTATGGCCCGAGCCTCCATCATGGGTTCCAACCTTCACAGTGGTCGCCCTTTTGCGATATGCAACAAAAGATATATCAATGAGAATATGGTTTCTGGCACTCGGGAACTGTGATGTTCATGAGTGCCAGTATATACACTATGATTGGCTTACTAAAATGAAGGGAGAGCATACGTAGCGACGATAGCGGTGGTTTGAGCGACAGCGATCACGCCTCCAACAGCGACGATGATGGATATTCGAGTGAAGATGAGCAGGATCGTCCAAGCACCAGGACGAATATCCCATGGGACCCTTTAGACGAGTAGCGCCTGCAAGTATACAGGAAAAAAAACAAGTTCTTTGAGCTGGATCTTCCAGAAATTCCCAAAAAGAACTCCGCCCGCCGTAGCATCCCATTCAGCCTTCTGAACCTGGGGCAGGTGACTTATGCGTCACATTTCTCCAAATTGGCACGTGCAGCGTGCCAGGGCTACTGTTGAGCCAGCCTGAAGTGCGGCGCCGTGGCTCTCGATATTGCAGACCAGCAAAATGCTCACAGCATCGCTCTTGAGGGTTATTGTGGAACTCTTCAGGCGTGGGGAAGAGGGGGTTTTTTTTGTTAGGCCTATTTAATAGCTTAGTGGTGTGAATGAAGGTAGTACCACTAATTTCGAAGCCTGCAGGTGGCTTCTCTAGGCTGGACATATCGACTCAGAGATGACCTGTTGTTTTAGAACTCTTATATAAGATATCTTCTCAGATAGCTCTACTTGAAATACCATCTAGTTACCTTCCAAGCTCTTGTGTGTGAAAATTTAGGCGGGGTATGAATTATTTCCTGGCAGTATAGATTCGGGAAGGCGGTGAGGAAATATTTGGAGGCCACCAATTATTTCCTACCAGAGCGCATTGCTCACTGGAAAATATTGTTGACAGTAATCAACGCTGTGACAGTATCTTCACCCGAGATATTGTCAAGAAATCCATGCCGGATAATATGTTAGAGCGGAGAATTCTGAGGAAAGATATGGCTGGCTCCCTGAGAGAGGATATATAAGGCCACGTTATACGGAGTAAACGCACGATCGTTTGGTGTCGGATTGCTGGGGCGAATCACATGGCCCTTTAAGTCCTGCCAATTTGCGGAATAGCCTCGACCTCTCGAATCGTAAGTAATTGACCAGACCCTCTCCAAAGTCGTTTCTTGAGCGACGACGATGACTCAGTTGTTCTATCCGATCAGCTTCGCCTATGCTGAGGACCACTGATGCGCCCTATTTTTCGTTGTACTACAGCATTCCACCCCGCAATTTATTTCATCAGGTTCATTCTTCCTCGCCACACACCATTACCTTACCTCCTTCTCCTACCACGCTTAGCATATCCTGTCAAAGGCGCAGGAGAGTGCCTCTGACTTTGAAGACTCAACTTCGCCATCAGCCTTTGCGCACATAGTCGAACTTGTTAAGGCGCAGCTGTTTCGCTCTATTTTTCCGTCGCACACCGGCATCTCTTTAGCCCATCAACAACAAATTCACCATCCTATACATGGCGTCAACCACATTCGAGCTTGTAGATGCAAGGAAGTCAGTCCTAGAAGATGGGTTCTTTTCTATGGATGACTCGGTGGTAGGAGAACATGTCTTAGAGATACAGCAAAAGGACTTTCCGTTTGCATCGATATATGGTCTGGATTTCTGCAAGCTCAACGTCCTTGACGATAAGGTTAGTAAAAGGGAAAGATGCTCTTACGTTTACTAATATTTGCAGCGTATCCGATGCATACTCGAGTCCTTATTCGAATGGTCAGGTCTTGGACTTTGTCTGAAATACAACAACGATCCGGGGCATATATTTTCCTTTAGGAAGGGTGGCGCGAAGTCCGGTTTGCGCGTTCTAATTGTTCAGTTGTGGAGCGTTGGATCGCGAGCTGTGTACTACGGCGGTTCGCACCTACACTCGTTGCCTGCAGTCCACGCAGCAAATGGCTTGTGGGAAGTCCCTTTCGCTGCCTTCAAACGTACCAACTGCAAGGAGATAGATGTTAAGTTTGAAGAAGGGGGACTGTAAGCTACCGTCTACATTTCAGTCGCATCCTCTTAACAAATCTTACAGGACCATTCTCGATGCTAGACTCGCTTTCGAAATTAAAGACGGGTTTGCAATCACATTTGCATTTACAACAGAGGACGAACTCAAAACATGGGCTAAGATGTTCCTTCCAAGGTCGCAAGAGTTGGCAGTAAAAGTCGCTGAAATGGAAAGCGCAAACACAAAGATTGGGGTGAACTTCGCATTTGAGGCACAAGTACCAAGTAGCAAGTCATGATTGCCTATAATATTCTTCTGCTCTATTCTGCGGATGTCCGAACACACCTTGGGGCGTTGTATTGTAATCACTGACTCCTAGATCAGACAATGGATCCATGATACTTGTTTGAATGCCACCAATTTCTCCACTAAATTGCTCTGCTACATGGTTTGAGGGATACGTAAGGGCCCAGAATATTGGAGCACCGTAGCTTTCGTCTAATGTTTCGATTGGAACTCCCCCTGATGCTCCCACAAAACTTACATCTGAAGCTGCAGGCTCAGCAACGGTAAATAGCGGCGCCGACGCTGGCACAGAGGCTTCACTAGGTGGGAGAGAGTTGATACTAATGAAACTGGAAAAATGCGATGGCGACGGGTTTGTAATCAAGTCGTCAACATCCAGCTTCGCCTTAATCCTTCGGGCGCCTGGTGTCTCTGCCAGCTCCCTTGTTCTTTTCTTAGTCTGGACGCCCTTTAATTGACATTTATCCAGGCTCGTGGCGACATCTTGCCTCAACCGATCGCATATCTGGCGTGTATAGGAATTCTTCGTCACATCCGCGTCTCTGTGGGTGTCGGCGTGTGCAATGTATTGGCTTGCCAGTGTAAAAACCTCAAAACAATACACACATACTTCTTTGCACCTAACGTCTGCGCCCAAGATATAATTAGCAATCTGCGTATCCAGTGACCGATGATAATTTACGTTTTGCAAAGTGCCGTACAAGTCTTTGTCGTTTGGAGAATGGCATGCTCCGAACACACTCTTCGTGGGGGCAGCAAAGCTGGTTGGCGGGTTTATCACTTCTCCTTGGAAATGCAGAGTCATGAATATCGCTGTCGGCGGCACCATGTGGCCTACTGAATTCGCATTCGCTATTAAGTTGGCTCGAGTGGGCGCGACATCGCTCAAGGTTCTCAGTCAAGAGGCGTTCTTGAGACTAGACGAACAGGTTAGGACTGGAAATAGAGGCTATGAAGTACTGACTTGGTATCCATCAAGATGGGCACGTAACTCATCGTTCGTCAGAAAGCAGACTGAGCAAGTCTGGCATTGTCGCTGCTGATTGATCTCATCTGACATGCTTTTGTGGTGATTGTTGAGAAACCGCGAGAACAAGTCCAAAGACAGATTACGTACGTACAAAGTTAGTCATCATGCAAGACGCAGCTGGTGCAGGTGACCGCTTTATTACTGTGTAGTCAAAGCTGTCTTGCGTCTGATCTGCCTTCTACCTCCACTATAAATTTCCATGAGCCCTTACGCTTCTAGTCTGCTCAGTTCTCTGCCTCCATTTCCTTTGACCCACGTATACAATTTGACTTGGGCGCCGCCGTCCCACCACCCGTCCCACCAGCCAGCCAGCCAGCCAGCCAGCCACCTTGCCTTCCCTGCCGCAAAAGAAATGATGAACGATGAGACGTAAAATTGTAATCTGTTGGATTGTCATTAAGGGTTGAGGTAGAAACGCAGGTTCCAGATGCGCTCACCTACTTTATCAAATGGCGTTTGGCTTGCTAATCGTATCATCGACTTCTTGCATCTCTGCGTGTTGTCCCCCTCCCCCTCTACCACCGCAAGCAGGGCAGATGACTCCCTTCACGACGCCGTTGTCGTTGCAAGTTGAACATTCAGTCATCTTTTGTTTCAACTTTTTGATGCAAAAGAGCTTTCGATAGGGCAGTTGGAAAGAGGATCGACTTCAGAAAAGTCAAATAGCTCTTGACAATCACCTAAGAAACTTTGGGATATTTAGTTCGGGTGCCATGTGATTGAAGAAAACCCTAGTTCAGTTAGGCTCCAATTCCTTTTCAGGCTGAAACCATGCACCCAAGCTTCGGTCGAAAAGTTCTAGAACTTCTAATTAGAAGTGCTTGACGTGTCGCACGCCAATTGATTTATCTGTTGTATTGTGAACAGAACATTCCAGCTCCGCCATGACTCTTATCTCAGCTCTGTAGACACTCCAAAGAAGACTACAGGTACCGCACAGGGAGGGGTTTTTGGTGTTAGTCACACCAGCCAATTCGCAAGAAGTGCAGAAGTCACGTGTCAAGTCATGCAGGGTGGCGCGGGTTTACTCTAGGTGTCTCTATATATCTCCCCTAATAGATGAAGAAGATGAATGAAACTTCACATTTGAGGTAACTACCATATATACACCTGGTCCTGCATATCCAAGTACACCTAGAATGTGAACAGAGGAAATACCGCTCAAAACCAACCCTGACTATGCTGCTCCAGATCTCTGCTTATCGGTGTACAATTATCTACCGAATCTGTACGCCAAAGACCAGGGTCAACCGCATCAGTTGGTTGATTTTCGTCACCTTGAATTATAGCTGGTAGATGGACTTCCGAGGCTTGCATCCCCTGTTGGCGATCAGGGCGGGGGCGGATATCGCATGACCTTGTCTCTTTCATCTCGAAATTGTAAGTCATCAGGGAAACCCAAAGTGTATTAGAGATAAAGGAGATAACAGTTTGCCCCTTAACACATTAGCAGTATTCGATAAAGAGTAACTATAACACCTACTAAGAGGACTTCTGTAACTCCTGGAAGTAGTAGGGCTGCTACCGAGGCAGGCAATGTAGCTAGATTCAAGCTAAGAATGAAGGTTGAAACTTTGGATGTCATGGAGCTAGTCCAGAGGGCGTTTCCTTGATGGAGCCGACTAAGCGAGAAGCAAGCGGGAAAGCAATGAGCGGTGATGGTTGTAACAGCTACAAAGATAAGACTTCTTTCCTCGTGATCGCTACGCAGGATAAAGGCAAAGGCAGACCAGAACAAGGCTAACACAGCGAGACTCATAAAGGAGAACACCCATGGGAAATGTCTCCGAAAGTCCAAGAGGGGCGCACGGCCAAGGTATAGTCTCGAAAACATCATAGCCTGGATCTATGGTTAGTAAGTGGGGAATTTGCTTCTAGGAAAACACGTACGTCAATGATGAGGCTTAGTAGAAGAGATAGGGCTTGTAGGCTATGTAATATTGCCGGCTTGACCTCCTTCTCGTTGTAAACAACAAGAACAACCTCGCCTGTAAAGATGCATATAATAAGAATTACTTGGACAGAGAAATACTTCCAAGACTTCCTCTGCGGGGTACGCCATTGGACAATAGCGTCTACGGTATAAATAATAAGTATGAGAAATGCGAACAAGTATACTGCAATGGTAACCGGAGCGGCCATGACTGGAATGAGTAAGGCAATGATCGAGTGAGAAGGTAAGCGAGTGTAATGGGGAATGAGGAGGGCGCATGCTGATAGCCTCGTTCTGTAGGTTCTTCTTGTACATCGAATTGGATCCCCACATCATCAGCTCGCAATCATGCCTTGATGTCGTTGCCGTAGGAGGCCTAACCATAGGGATCAGAATCCTCAATTTCTGCGGGGACCATGGCTTCATGGTCCCTACCTCATTCCTTTCGGGACCATGAGTCCATGATCCCTGCGTTTCCAGGCACGCCGTAGACAAAATAAGCGGGAGCTTTTTTTATATAGAAAAGCGGCAATGACGTATATCCGTGATTACAGGCGCAACACACAATTAAATCAAACAAGACTTGGGAATATGATAGATGCGAGCAATGGATTTCTAATTATGTAAGTTTTTTGTATTAAAGTATTGTAGTACCTTGGTTAAGTCGTTGGCAGCCGTCCAAAAAACTCCCGCTTCTTTTGTCCACTGCGTGCCAGGATCATAACTTTTGCGACCCTTTCGCTTTCAAGGATCATGACTCCATGGTCCCCTCCCGATCGGCCAATGTTGTGGCCTATTTTCTCAATTCAACCTCGTGTCCAAAGCTCTAGCTCAATTGCTATCGTTCATAGACCATGTTTTCTACGTGGGGTATCTTCATTCTCTTTCCATGGCAAGTGCAACATGCGGAGCTGTGCATGCTGATCTGGCAATACTACATTTTGAAGCATGGTTCTCCAGCTTCTTTGGGGATAAGAATCCTATTACGAAATCCGACGTCTCCGCAATGTTGCCTCGACACAATTGAGATCTTAAGAATCGAAAGAGTGCTGCACGGAGAAGCTACATGTTTAAAGTGCCGCACCAATCGATGAGCCATAAATTCATCTTCTAACAATATGCACTGTCTCCCACATTGCTGTATGGACAATCGGCGAAGCCATCTTGATTATCTAGACGCTAATGTATCATGCTTGGCCTTGGAATACAAGTGTATCCAAGGGTAGTCATCGGAAATCTGATGTTGGCGCAGACGGATATTTAACAGTGAACCCCTCTGAAGTTTTGATCATCGCCTTCTCGTGTTACCTAGCATCCAGGTCCCTAAGCATCTTTCTAAACTTTCTCACACATATTTGTCTTGTCTACCACGTACATAAAATCATCTCTCATCTCCACGTTGACAATGGCACCGGCAGACATGATCCATACCGGCCCTCCGTTGTCCGCAGCACAACCAGCTACACCACCAAGCAGCCCGAATCAGCTATCACCTGTCACCTTGAACAATGTCCAGCAGTTCATTGACATGGTCAAAGAAGTCGTGGTCAGAGAGATTGCTTCCACTGCCACTGCCTCAAAGATTGGGTGCCCAGATCATCAGACATCTACACAACCCATCACAATACAAGATCTCGAAAAGCTTATCCTTAAGCTTATAGACATCAATTCAGATAGCACCACTGATATTTCCCAGGCTCCACAGCCCAACTCTTCTCAACCGAAAGCGGTAGCTCAGGCTTCACTGCTAGCTTTCAAGGAAGTTAACGAAGTGTAAGCTCATCATTCCACATCTTTGTAAATATACTAACAGTTCTGGTATAGCTGGGATATCAAAGCCTACAAATACACTGTTGTGGAATCTCCAAAGCCGAAGGAAGTTAGTGGCCTAGGGCAATACGTTTTTGTAGTTCGTGGTCGGATTGGTAAGTGTGTCATCTATTAGCAAGGGATCTACGCTGACAATCCTATCAAAGATAAGAAGAGCGAACAGACGACGTTTTATATCGATATTAATTCTTTCACACTTCGGAACGCCTTGAGGAAGGTCCTTCGTGATGTTGCCGGGATTAGTATCAAGGAGGAAAAACTCTCGGTAAGAATTTATCCTTTGATTCCAACGAAGCAGTAACTAATTACTTCAGGTCGAACGGAACATCTTGTACAACTTTCTCCCTGAAATTGAGTCGTGCCGCAACAAGAATAATATCGACCCTCTCGACCAGACAAGCCACGAACATATCCAACTTCTTATTAACTACATCAAGTCGTCCTACGCAGACACCACGCAGCGACTTGATGCACTCCTAGGGAGCAAAGAGATTACTTACGACCTACTATGGGCTCTTTTCAAACCAAATGCTCTGGTCTATACCACATGTGAAGGGACTAAAAAGCCAAGGTGCATCAGATACGAGTCTGGCGAAGCGGAGACTACCGCAAATGGATTGGAATACTTCCATATCAAAGGAAACTATGTCGAATTTGACGGGAAGGTTCTTGGAAAGGTTCCAGTCCAGACAGCGATCTTGAGTTTCCGCGGATCGAAGCCCATTAGCACACTCGAGGCTTTTCCACTTCTTCACCACCTAACACGAGAGGCTGTCCAGGAAGAGCTTACGGAGTGCGGCCGGAAGTTCTGTTCTTTGGTTGGAGTTTCGCATCGGGAGTATAAAGGGAGAGCTTTTCAGATGAAGAAAGGGAAGGCGGTCGAAATCTCCGTGAACGGCAGGATTATAGTGGATCCAGCCATGTTCCAAGAAGTCAATCCCAACTACGCTAGACCAAGCGTCTTTAAGAGCTCTGGGAGTATCGATCTATTGGAATTAATGTTCGACGACGATCCTAGTACACAGCTAGATGAATCCACTCTCAAGAAAAGTGCAGACCTTGACAGGTTAGATGCCGAAGACCTTCTGATATGCAGTCCTACTATACTAGGTTATAGTCTAAAAGACCAGCAATGGCGTAAGTATTACGCTTCTATCTTTTCGTATGCCTCTTGCTAACTGCTTCATAGTAGAGTTTGCGGTTGGTGATCTCTCAGACATTGGCTGGAATGAGTCCATTTTCAACCAACTTACAATCCCGCCAAATTCAAAGACGCTCATCCAAGCTCTGACGGCCTAACACTCAAGCCAAGAGGGAGCGCATAAATTTGACGATTTTGTCAAGGGCAAAGGTCTTGGTCTGAACATACTTTTATAGTAGGTAGACCAGCTCTAAGTCTAAGCAGAAGCTGTACTAACACACGCAACAGCGGGCCACCCGGCGTAGGAAAGACCATGACCGCTGAAGCACTCTCCGAGCTCCTTCATAAGGCCCTTTTCACAGTGAGTACAACAAGAAACCATGGATTTTACAGAAGCTGACCTAAAGGTCTCTGCTACAAACCTTAGTCAAAATCCGATCGACCTCGACCAGCAATTAACAGAAATTTTTAATCTAGCCAGCCATTGGGGTGCGTTGCTACTCCTTGACGAGGCTGATACATTTTTTCGCCAACGGTCTGAAAATCTTCAACACAACTCTCTTGTCGCGGCCTTTTTACGCAAGCTTGAGTATTTTCAAGGGATAATGCTGCTTACGACTAATCGGGTAAGAGATTTCGACCGCGCTATACAGAGCCGAATACACATTGGAATTTCTTATGAACCCTTAGGACATGATACCAGGAAAAGAATCTGGGACAATTTTTTGACAAATACAGAGGGCATGGTGATATCATATAGTGCCAAGGAACTTGAACATCTGGCAACACATAACCTTAATGGTCGACAGGTGAGTTGCCTTTAGTGGAAGCCGGAGAAGGTTCGTTTAATAACCGATGTCTCTCCACAGATCAAGAATACAATACGTACAGCAAATGCATTAGCAAACTATGACAAGACAAGCTTGTCTATTGCTCACATACAGACAGTCCTTGATATTGGGAAAATTTTTGAAAACGATTTCAAAGGGACAGGAGAAACAGACAATATGGGGGCGTACTTTTAACTTGTGCTCTACATGTTACAGGTGTAAGGGATTAATTGCTGTACAAAGCATTGGCAGAGATAGCAGAAACAGGCTCTAAATATTTAATGTTATCCTCTGCGTTACTCGTAAAATTGTGTATGCTTATCAATAGTCAATTCAAAGTAGTTTCGGGTGTGTCCTGGCCCAACTTCCAATCTTGTTCCGTCAAAAATCACATCATTCTCTTGACCAACCGTCTGGATTAGGTTACAACCCGTGATAGGACGTATAGCAAAAGCTCGTTTTACTAGCCACTATTCTTATGCATGGTCATGTGTGTGGCGTAAAATGTCACGCGTGTGGGTTTCTCGAACTTTCCATAGACTAGTG
>LLCD01001512.1:0-10674 GCA_001414355.1 Hymenoscyphus salicellus
CCCCCCCCCCCCCCCCCCCCCCCGTTAAAACAGGCTTCTCCCCCAACTTCCTCCACCACCCCCACGAATTCTTACACCCAAAGAATACCCCTCCACCAGCTAAGAAACAACAGTTCCACCTCAGAAAGAACCTCGCACAAAACAACTTCAGCACATAACTTGAGTCAAATTCAAAGGACACCGCATTTCAACCCAAGCCTCAAAATATTTCCAGCCAAGAGACCCAAATCTCGTTTTACCACAAACAACCTCAAATACAACAGCTTCTGCCCCAAACTCTCAGTTCTCCCAGCCCTTCTCACACAATGAACACCCCATTACCCTAACCCAATTCACAAAAGCACAAAGTAAAAGATCCCCGGAACCTCTGGGGCGATGGTAATAGAAAGTTGAAGGGAGAGGTAAATATAATGCTCGCCCCCACTCAAAGATAGAAAAAGGTAAGTAAATCTAATACTTACTTCCTCGTCTTTAAAATGCAAGTATATCTGATCCTCACTTGACTGAAAGTAAGTATATCTAATACTTGCCTCAGTTTCACAAAGGAAAAAGGTACATCTGATACTCATTTCCCCCTATCGCGTCACTAGGCATATGCAATAATCACTTCACTTTCTCCAAAAAGCAAGCATATCTAATCCTTACCCTTCACCAAACAAAAAGTTATAAACATTGAGAAAGCCGCAACATCACACCATTCATCCCTATTCACCCCCCCTCACCTTCCTCGGGAAATATACACCGGACACCCCATCAACAAAAAGAGAAACGTCATCTCGTCGTTATTCAGAACATATACATCCGATACCTTATCATCACACCACCAACATAAACATCTCTTCACAATTCATCCCAAGCCAAAAGATATTGCCAACCAACCAACCACCACTACTCACTCTCCTTGATATCACACGCAAGACAAGAAAAGTCAATTCAAGCACAGAAAAGTACCATTACCAGCCACCACCAACTACCTAGACACCCACTAAAACGATCACCACACCATAATTACATCACCAGCTTCTCCCATTTCGAAAAAGCAGAGAAAGTAGCAAGGCACACCACCACACAACACAAGATATTAAACCACAACCCCCGCCCATCCAGTCTCAGTAAAGCAAGCACAGCAAAAGAAAAGGAATCTCAAAGAACCACAACCACAACAAAACAGCAACGAAAGAGCACAAAAAACAAATCGAGCAATATCGAATAATATTCCCCCGCCCAAAAATATCAAAACCCCCATATCCCTCAGTATTCTCGCCACCAAAAATGTAGAATGCCCATCGCGAAGCCATTCCATTCCTTTCCTTTCCATTCCTTTCCGTATCATATCTTGTTTCGTTGCGACCAAAATGTAGAGAAAATACCACCACTGAAAGTCCACCACCCCCAACGATGTATCGAAAGAAAAGAAAAACAAAAGAGAGATCCAACCAGAACGGTCGAAAAAGGTAGGAATGTAAAGTATTTCGGGGGTATCATTTGCGCATTGTCGATCGAAAGAAAAGAGAAAAGAGCGATGGGAGGTAAGTACAAGTACAGGTGTCGTAATCGAGAGAGGCGAGAGTCGTGTATCTATTGGCATGCAAATCAGGCGGTTCCAGGCCGACGACGGATCATGATGGTCGCGTCGAGAGGCGGACCCGAGCTTCCGATGAACCAGTTGTTTTGTGAACGCTCGGCAATAGGGAAGATTTCGTAGTTCAGGGCGATATAGGCGAGAACCAGCTTGAGCTGTTGAGTGGCGAAGAATCGACCTGGGCTGTTATGTTGAACTGTCAATCAAGCTTCATTTTAATGAGGGGGGGGGTTAGATGATCGAAGACTTACCAGGCATGTCGACCATGAGAGAATCCCATGAAAGTCGGAGAAGTGGTGACCAAAGGTGTGCCTCTATTTCCCGATGCTCTAGTCTTCCCCTCGACTCTTTCCTCGGCTTTGGTTGCATTGACCTCGCAAAATCGCAATGGATCGAACTCCTTTGCTCGAGGATATATAGCTTCATCGTAGTGTACGGGATACGCATGAACGCCTACCTTTGTACCAAAAGGGATATGGGCGCCATGAGGACCAGGGAGTTTGATACCGTCCTTCGCAGCAACGGTCTTCAAAACTCCACGACTGACAAAGCCGCCCAGCCGCATGCTTTCGCGAAGTGTGCTATCCAATATTACCATACGAGCGAGAGAATTCTTGTTCCAGGCACCATTCTCATCCTCGAGTTCCATATCCACCTCTTTCCGAATAAGATTGAAAAGGTCAGGGGTGCAGTCACTGTTAGCCAGGTCCAGGAGAAGGTTGCAAGAAGTAATGACTGAGGATTGAATGGCAGCAAACGTCAGAGCCGCCAGTCTCTTGGAGATCATATCACAGGAGCGTTCCTCTGGGTCGCGTTGGTCATCTGCGAGATCGAGACACCACTGGACATAGTCGCTCTGATGGAAGTTAACTGGCTGGTCAAGATTTCTGGAGGGGCGAAATATAATTAATTACCTTTTGCTTATCATCTTGAATTGGAGCAGAGGCTCGGCGCTTCCAAATGGGGACGATATGTTTCGCCATGCGGAGGTAACGTCGATAGTCAAACATGGTTACAAGCGGTGCTACAATTCTGAGATGGTCAGTCATGGGTCTGAGATCTAGTATGACCTAACTCACGGTCTCAAGAAGTGTGGAAAGAGGTGGATGGCAGCAGACTCTAGAATTACAAATCGTGCGAATCTGGAGGAGTAGTAAAGATAATCTTCGTTTCGACCTTGAATATGGTTAGCAGCTGTGCGGAGTTGGACGTGATGGTGCTTACATAGTGGCAAACCAACCAAGACTCGATTGGAAATTCTCGTAATGACTTCGGACATGGTATCATAGGCAGTGACAGTCTTCCAATTGGTGTCGACTCCCCACGCCTTTCTAAAGGCAAAATCCACCTCTTCAAGCACATCACCAGTAAATTCACCGAGTCGTCTCGTAAGAACTTTTCGGATGACCTCGCCGTGGACTGTGTCACTTACCACCTTCGGATGAAGCATAGTAAAATCTGCTTGAAGAAAGTCTCGATTGACTTCATTCTGATCAAGCACACTATCGGGCTGTTGTAATAGCCAATCCATCATAAACTGAGGCAAAATAACCTCCGGACCGGAGATGACATTTGGTAGAACATAGGGCAATCCATTTTGGGAGTACTGTGATCAGTTAGTTGCTGTTCTGAAACAAAAAATAGTGGGACGAACTTTGGTGTATGATTCGACGAGGAGGCCGCGAGTGTCTAGCAAACTTCGCAGAGTTGCCCGAGCTCGAGAGAAGGAGCTACCGCTGCGGACGCCTGCCCAAGGAATGGTCGAGGGGATGGCATGGCGCCAGAAGAATCGAGAGAAAACCCAGTGGGCGAGAGATACGACGAAAGCGATGGGAAGGAGTAACGAGAGTGCGTAGTTGGAGATTGGCATTCTTTCGCTGTGCTGAAAGCAAGTGTGTTTGAAAAGGGTTAGGAAGGAGGATGGAAAGAGTTTGGAAGAGTTTATATGGTCTCGCGAGAGTGGCGGACCGATATGGAGCGGGACGTGGTGAACTCGGGAAGATGTTGCGAGATCTAAAAGAAAAGATTGAATGTCAAGGAGAGGTGTGTCCTTTCATGGTAATTGGGCATGGCAAGGGGCACACAGAGTCTTTTTATTTGGTATCCTCGTGCGTAGAGACCATGGGGTAGAACCCTAATCAATGTCCAATAGATAGACTGGGTTGGTGTTTTGTGAGGGCAGTAGAAGTGAGAAGGGGAACGTTTAGCCGACCATGCAGACCCAGCTGGGCACTAGCCCGTGGGGCAGGATCGTACCTGCCAAAACCAACCCAGAGAAAGTATTCAGCAGAACTCTTCAGCCCATTGCAGACGGGCTTAATTCTCAAGCTGGCAAGCTCGAAAGGTAAGTAGCCGACGGGGACCGCTGATCCGAGTCAACAAACTTTCGATGAGAGGAAGTTTTTGGCGGTCATCACGTATGCGATGATGAAGGATAGGCATTCAGATGCAGAGAAACTCTTCCTTGGGCAAAAGGCCCGCTACAAAGCTGTTCCAGCTGGGCCTTGCATAGCAGGTGGCTTAAGATATATGCAACGTGCCCGTTTGACTCAATGACAAGCCTGGAACCTGGAATATTCCGAAGCAACCTCCAACGGTTTATATTTTCCGATGGGTTTGAGACTCACTTTGCGGAGAGATTTCACCACATAGCGGGGTGAACCAACATCAACGGCTGCAGCTGCACCTGCACCGTTGAGCAACGCATGACGGCCATTCTGCAAGAACGACTCGAAGGTTGGACAACCGACATTCCAGGATCCCCCCGACTTCGATCTTGCCTTCAGCGACGACTGCCGCCGCTGAGAACTGTTCCCCATGGGCCAGATTCTCGCCTCATTAGCAGAGATGACGGGCATAGGCAGAGCTGGTGTTTCTGGGCCGACTCTGCAGTAATTGTGATCTGCAGCATTACGCCACAGGCCCTCGGCGATGAAACCGAGTAAGACGTGACCACGCTCAGCACCGATATCGAGATACGTAGGTACGTACCGGGAAACCAACTGAGTCGAGTAGCATCACTGCCGTTAACTGCATTCTGGAAGCTGGAAGCTGGAAGCAGGCAAGGATCTCTCGATTGGACGAGAGCCGCGACGGCACAATGCCCCAAGAGGCTCGTATTCTTGAAACGATGATGCAGAGTACCGACAATCCGGACTTTCCTTCGCAACCTCACCGCAGATACCCTTTGTGCGCCAAACGTGGAGGAGAAGGGGGAGAGCCTTCGAAGGGTCCGGGGAAGAAGAGCATCGCAGGAGGCCGAGGGGGCAATGTCCCACTCGCAGTCGCACATCCACCGTCCCAAGCAGGAACCCAAACCAAGAGTGTGTCGTTCTCCGAGTGCGATGTTGTGCCACGAGCTTAGAGTGCTGGAACTGGAACTGGTACTCGGATGAGCGATCGAGATTGGGTCAGAGTTGGTCTGCTGGCGACACGAGCCTGCCCGTGGTGGATTGAGGGCTGGATGTTGGTGTCATGTTACGCCAGGCCGTCGCTCGCCCGACCGCTGATGTAAATGTTCGAATCGCGTCAAGGAGGAGGCATCCGCGGAATGAAGGTATAATCTGGGGGCGGACCTACTTTCATAAAGGTGTTTCGTGGAGATTCGAGGTTGATATGAGGAGGTGAAGGAGGAGGGGTGTTGGGAGTTGGGAGTTGACGTTGAAAATGGGGATTGACCGATGTGTGTGGGTATTGTCCGCAGACGAGCAACCCCAACGGCCATTCCACGAAAGAATAAGAGACGTGACTATGGACACAGCAGAGCTCTGTCAACTATGGAATTTCCATCAAGACAAGCTCTAGAGAGCAATCTCGCGTCTTCTTTCCTCTCAAGTGAACAATTCAACTTCAGCCGGCTATGCGTGGGGTGAATTTGTCTTGTTGACAAACAACTCGGTTGAGCTTGAGAAACCCTTTCCACCCAAAGGGTTTGTGAAGGTACGAATCTAGTGACACCTTCTGTTCGCGCTCCGCTTAGTGTACGGAACGAGGTTTGGGTACGCTTGCTCTTTCCCTTCTCAAATTGGTGGTATCCTTCTCTGCTCGGCTCTTACCTCCATACCAAGGTAATGCTGAAAGGGAGGTGAGACCCCGGAGTTCCTTCCTGTTTAAAACTTAGGACTTGCTCCCTCTTCTGACTACTCTTCTGATTACTCTTCTGATTACTCTTCTGATTACTCTTCTGATTACTCTTCTTCCCCTTTCATTCCCTTCTTTCGTACCATCTACATCCTCTCGTGTTCTCACGAACCATTTGCTTCTCTCTCCTGGAAGACATCCTACTCGCTCCTTTGCCACGGAAAATTGCATCTGTCTTGCACCTCAGCTCTCGTCCCCAGGTTTCCACTCACTCCCGCTCAGACAATGTCTCTTATCCCCAAATCTCTCCTCGTCCTGCTTCTCGCAACGTTTCTTCCCGTCATCCACGCGGCTTCTCTCACACCACTCACACTCATCGGCCATCTCATCCAGGGCCTTCCCGTTGCCGACTATCCTATGCCCGAAATGGTCACTAATAACCCATCACTGGAGTGTGAGGGTGTCAATGGAGGCACGCGATTGTGTTGTGAGAGCACTTTTAATGGGGATGTACCTCTTATCCATGAGCTTGCGCCGGTTATTGGGTTCAAGTTGAATCGGAATAGTGTTAATGGGATTTATTGTGAGTTTTCTTTCCTTCTTTCCTTGGTGTGGTTCTGGGTGATTGAATTGGTGCCTTGGGGTTGTGTTTTGGGTTTTGGGTTTTGCTGATGGTATTTGTGTAGGTAAGAAGGACGAGGAATGTGCTGTCGGTACGGATCTGTGCTGTCAAGTTGATTCCGTCCCCAAGGTAAGTTCTCAAGATCCGGCTGATCAGGTTTCCGCACGAGTTTGCAAGATATTCAAGTGTTGATTCATGACAGGTCATCCCGACTCTTTTGAATCTAGCGATGTACTGTCAAAACTTCCCACGTCATCCACAAACCGATGAACCTACATCGTATCCTCCAGCATCATATCAACCACCCAACCCCTCTTACTGAGAGCGAATTCGTGTGGGCTCAACTTGACGAATCAATAATCGTGGAATAAAACGGACATGGAATGAATGTAGAGGGAATTTGGCACTTTTGCTCGGCCGTTTTGAAATTGCTACTCTTTTTCGCTTTGCCCTTTTTTGCTTTGCACTTTTTCGCTTTGCTCTTTTTCGCTTTGCACTTATTTGCTTTGCACTTTTTTTCAGATACCCGGGAATCTTTCTAGTGGCTGTATTGTTATTTTGCTTGTGGACTGGCTGCAGGTACACCGATGAGCTTGAACTGTATATACTTTCACGAGTCACGACTTCGCTTGGGAGACATGATGAGACAACGATGCACAGGCTTGATCCTCTTTTACACTATCACAACTGGAATTTCCATTCCTGAACTTCTATGTTATAAATGGAGAAAGACAGATTACAATCTGTGCGAACTGAGAAATTGAATTGAGTACTAGTGGTCACATACAAATAGCACTCGAAATAAGAGGCTTACAACAATTGGTAGGCGATCTACAAATAGCACTCGAAATAAGAGTCTTACACTCGGTAGGTGATCTACAAATTGCACTGGAAATGACAACAAGTCAATTGGTACTAACGGCAATACTTCCACGGAGTATCTATGAAGAGAAATAGTGGCTACTGAATGGATACCATCCAATGACAATATTTCCCCAAAGTTGAATGCAAATGCGAAGAAGCAAGAAGGGAGGGACGAAACATTTGACTTTGTCTACGGAATCACAAATGAAGAATGGTGACTCAACTTGTATGATCCAATTCCACACTTGATCCAACAAGAATAATATCTAGCTTGCATTAAACATGCTGCAATTTATATTCTACAAAAGAACAGAAGCTTTCCATTTCCTCACTCTTTTTCCCTATTATCTTATTCTGGAGCACCTCCCTCATTGATTTTGGACAACCTCAAACAGATTTCTTCGCAGCTCGGTCGCTTCGCTGGATCCATGTTGAACATATCACGTAGAAGAGCGATGTATTTTGGCCGTAATTTCTCATCAAGTAATGAAATTCCTGTGAATTCAGTTGGCGGGGTCGATGGTTCCTTGATGGTAATGTTCGCTTTTGATATGGCTTCGGACCAGGATTCCGGGAGTGAGTTCTGTGGGCTTCCAATCCCGGTCATGATGTTTTCAAGGGAAGTTTTATTGTCTCGAGAAATCTCATAGAGATGTCCTTTGCCGGTGGAAAGGAGTTGAAAGATCTTGGGTCTGTATGAGTGAACTGTTCATCTGGGGAAGGAATGAAGGGGAGTCGGGTACATACAGTTACCGCATTGGATATGACACTTTTGTACGAAAATATCGAACTTTTAAAGCAGTTCAAATGTACTAAAACGGTTGGTTGTTATTTACCACGGTTTGGAGCATTTGACCTTCATTTTCTCTTCCTATAAAACTAAATTAATCAGATCTTCTCAAAAGTGACTCGAAGTTTGATGTGAAGAGATACTTGGCGACGTGTCGCGAGAGACTCCTCTCCTCCCCCCTTCTCTGCCCCACTTTAAGTCTTGGTATAGGACTTAGCATGTTGACGAGAATATGCTGACTTCTTGTTTTGATACTTGGGAGCCCCTTTTTAGGTCTGCTAGATTTGTAGCTGCTCCTCTCAGTTTCTTTCAACATATTTCCCAAATATCATTTAATGTAAATACGAAGTGACCTAGCTACCCCGGACTCTACTCCATTCGCATATTCTAACTCCAAAGAACATAAATACCTCTAACAATTACAGCCGGCCAGCACCCTACTCTAACTTATTTGAGTATTTGATCAATCAAATCTAAGCAAAAATCTAATCACGAAAGAAAGTTAGTCTTTGGATACCATTTTTATATTTTTACAAATCAACTCTTTGAAGTATCTCTCAACCCCAAACGCAGTAAATCCAGGAAGTCTAGTTGAAAGAAAAGTCTTAGAGATATTATATATATTAGAATTTAATATCCAATATGTCCTTCTATATTGCGTTATTGCCTGGGACCCCGGTATCCGTGTGATTTTCTTTTAAACTTGTTCTCGTCAGCCCACGGACTAGGGTAAATTTGGAAGTTTTTACTAGCCCAAAGAACCACGAAAATCGGAGGAAAGATACAACCGGTACATGTTCGAACAGTGCACAAGAGATTGAAAGTTGGGAGGAGGGAGGATCCGAAGGGAACTTGGAATATTACACATTTGATATTTAGAAGCTTTCAAAGCGTTCCACAGGTTCTTCTAGAATCATGTAAACGTCCTGGAGAACAACGACAGACCTTTCAACCAATTAGTATGGCAAAGAAGTAATGTAATACCATCCAAGCATTTCAAAAAATGACCATGGTGAGTATGACAAGATGTCAAGCTATGCACACGAGGAAAAATCAAGACTGTGGTACGAGAGGTGTGTAGGAATAAGTTAAAATACAATTCTCGTGCTGCAAATTTTACTAGAATACCAAAGTGTACTGTATTATCCGCTCAAGAACACGCACCAAGAAATAAAATCAAGACTTTATTCAGTCGCGAAAAAACCCAACAACTATTCGGAAAATCTAGGGGATATTCGGACTGAGAGGAAGAAGGTAGGACGAGTGAACGCATCCACCCACTGATCCCATGCCGCTACTGCTAGCAAGAAAAATAGATTCTATAGGTGGCGGAACTCGAGCTTTGAGACAGGCCTACTGGTCAATATTCCCATTCTTTCCCATTGAAGGTGACAAAAGCTGAAATAGAGAATCTCTCCTTTATTGTGGGAATGACTTGTAACTTTAGTAGTGGGGTGTTCCGGGTGATGAAATTCCTCGCTTGCTTTTCTCTTGACCCTAGTCTTCTTGGCTGTTTTCTTTTCCTTTCTCTCGATGCTCATTTTTTTGCACTTTGTACGACGTTTGACGATTCGTTTTTGCTAACCATTTTCCACGGTATATTGTGAAAAGTCGATATGGCTGTCACGAGAGAAGGGATCGTCTGCTTGCTCGTTGCTGGTTTTCTCGATATGCTTTTCTTACCATCAACACCCACTTCCATTCTGAACACGTTTCGAATCATCCTAGCTCTCATCTCAAAACTTAATTTGCCCTCGGTCCACGCAATCCTCCACGCTATGAGTTTTTTTTCTTTGTGTAGAACGCCTCGTGGCCTGGTATCGGAAAGGAGTCTTGCGGATTGACTGATTCGGTCGGATCGATGTCGAGCTTGGGTTCATGTGTTTTGGATCCTCTTGGAAAGTTGCCAATGATGATACGCAATAATCGTTGAACGCTTCTGAGGAAAGGAGTTCCAAAGTCTTGTCCGAAGAAGGGTATTGAAGAGGGTCTTTGGGCTTGAACTTACGTCCCAATACGCTCCAATGAGTATTTCCCCACAACTGGAGATGAGTGTTGAAACAGGAGCTAACTCGAATGTTTGAACGGCCAAAGATATCTCGCAGGGGGTCGTGATATGGGTTCAGGCAGCCGGTACAGGTGCATTGTGAAGAGAACCGGAACCGTAGACTGTAAAGGAGCAAGAAGTATCTGGTTGGCATGTAAATTTGCAACCGCAACTGATAATACGAAACGACAATGGAGAGCGAGGTAGGGGATCGGGATCGGGATCGACCTTTCAAATAGTACATCGGCACAATCGGAAGGAAATGGAACGAGACAAATCTCTTACCTCGATCTTTCGTTTCTTCCAATGTAGGGAATAGTTTAACTATCGTAGTTTTAGCGTAGCTTTGAGATCTGAAAACTAGCTACAGTTTCTGATTTTAAAATGGAACTATAGTTTAAAAACAGAGAACTGAACTGTGGAAACTATTGTAGTTTTATAAAACTGTGTAAAATTAGTATAACCTAGGGAAAGACTTCAAAAAGGTGCTCAAACGTACTAAAAACAGGTAGTCTCCTCTAAATTTCTCTAAGCTAAGTAACGCCGAGACCCACTTTTAAGAATATCCCTTCTTTTAAGTGGTCCCCCCCGGAAATACTCCTAGTTACCCTCTCTAGAACCCGGTTTAGACTTAAAAATATTACCTAAAAAATGTTACTCAGTGTACCTAAAACTGTATAGTTCTGCCT
>LLCD01001513.1:0-10668 GCA_001414355.1 Hymenoscyphus salicellus
CAGAGGGAGAGAACCTGTTGTATCGATTATTTGGGCGATTGGTGTGGATCTTTTGGGGGTTGAGAGGTGCGGGATTAGGATTGAGGCGAGGAGGTTAAGGGATAACTGGGTGTGTTAGATTTTGTGGCAATGAAGAGCAGAGATATAAATGGAAAGAAAAGTTTCAGAGACAGACAGAAGAAATAATAGGTTGTTTCAACAGAGAGTGTCAGCTGTCCATGAAAATGAAAAATGACGAAGGCCCAAAGTATCGTGCGAACGGAAACCGAAATAAAATGCAAGAAAGACCAAAAAAATCATTCTTCAGTCCTTACAAGCTACGATATAATTCAATCGACCCTCATTGAGCCCCAAGCACAAGTCTACTCATTCATCTCACGCCCTCGTAGAACAAATGAGAAAATGAGCTTACCAAAATATCCTCACCCTCCCTCCCCTCCGCACTAACACCCACAACAATACCCCTCTCCATACCCCTCCCGCATTCCCTAGCATCACCTCCATCAAACAATTCATCCAGAATCCCACATCCAGTACTGACTCTCTGCCTCTCTCGATTCGACCCCGCGAACCGCCGACATTGCTGTATATCGAGATTGAGGAGAAGGTCCCCCGTCATCGCTTTCGCCGGTTCAGGCGGAGGTGCCGCATTTAAGGTTGAGTGATCGAGTTCGATCATTTTGAGGTGTGAGGATGAGATGGAAATGAGATAGGGCGGGATGAGATGAAGTGCGGAGAGATGGTGTGTCGATGAAAATGATGGTGGCGTTGAGGGTGAGTCGTGAGGGGACCTCGCGCGTTGACAGGTCGGTGGATTACTTATGGTGTTATTTGGTTAAGAAGAACTGGCTTGAGTTTACCCGAGATCCAATCTTTGAGTTTCATAAAGGGGAAGATGAGAGAGAGATGAAATTTATCATTTTGTTGAGGACAGGTTCTGGCGGTGGTAGGCTTCGGGCTCTGGGCGTTAGTAGGCAGCCAGCCGTCGCTTTGTTAACAGTCAAGTCGAGAATTTCAATAGCGTCCCAGAAATACAATAAAACGCAATAATGGAGCCAGTCGATTCGTCTATAAGCATACTATTTTATTGGCCGAGAAATGAGGATTTTGATGGCGAGGTGACGTTCGCAACAAATTCAGTTGAGGTTCGGCGGTCGGGCCGTGTTATCTTTAGCGAAATCGGTCCTGCCCCTTGATTTTTAGAGTTGGAACAGTATAAGCGAGGCTCTTCAAATGATGACTACTTGGTCGAGGCCTTTAGCCTTCTTTACAAGTCAACCTTGCTTATTCAGACTACGGTATTAAGACTATTGGATTTAAGCCCAGAAGATTCTTGAAGCCTCTTACGTATCCACTCAATTAAACTACCCAGAAAAACTACCTATAAGAGGTTAAACTAGTTTCTGGATATCACAGACTATATTTGTTCTTGTCAAACTCAGGTTTCTAGGCAGCTTAGTCGATCTTGCCGATTAATACTGTTGAAATGCTGCACTTCCGAGGGCAAGGGTAAAAGACTTGAATTTCTTGCCTTGCTCTACAAGAGCAGAAGGCACATATATATACAACTTTGCAATAACCATTGCCACATCTATTTACTGTGAAAAACTCTTCCTGCCGGCATGCCCGACGGGCATACCGATATCTCTTAAGTAGCTTGATATATAACAGATATCACCGTACCTATCAACAAATACCAAGCCACTAATGTAGATAGTTAGTCAGTGGAGGGCAATACAGAGTTCCAAATCACTTAAATGCAGCCTGACGGACCTTGAACTTAGAAGGAGAATATTTATCTCCTGCTAGTGCAAACATCATGGCGCGACTTTTCGAGAATAAATTACAGATTGATGTGATGACTCTATTACTTCTCTTGGGGGAGCAGGTTATTTGGAAACTGATATGGTCACGGTGTCGGTCGCGGAGACAGCATTGGATACATTGGATTTTTGCCGTATCGCCAGGCTGGATACCTTTAGCGGGCTCGTTGGTGGCTGCTTTGAGCGGAATCTGGCATCCAGCAAACTTGATTTACGACGGCCCGCCTGAAGGTTCTATCGATACCCATCTTGTTTTAACCAACTTGTCGTCCGGAGCAAGTCATTCTGCCCACAACACGATTATTCAGAACAGATGGGCAACTTGGGAGCATGGACCTCGCGCGAAACGTCAAGCTCTATTGAGGGATACTGAATACGATATGACACGGGAAGTTGGCCTTGTTGAAGTTAATGTCGACTATTGTGGTGAAGCAGACTGAAAACTTGGAGCCTCTGCTTGTGATTTTACTGAATCTTACCGTTCAAGCTCTCCTTGTTTTTGCTATTACATCAAGAGACGCAGTTTGGAGGCGTGCCGTTCGCCATCATCGTGGCCAACCTATTATGCTTCATCGAATTTGGATAGCCAGGGTGTGTTGATTATTCGAAGAGTTCAGGTTGATGGTCGTGATATTTCATTAGAGGAATACGCCTGGAAGCCCCCAGCACCTCGCAATCTCATGGACATTGTCAAATCTTCAGCTGTCGTTCTTTCATTCATGATACTAATATTGCAAATTGTCCTAGCTGGCTGGATGGAAAGCAAATCCGGGGGTATATACGCCTTACTGGCCGGAACTGGCCTTGCAGTAAATACCTATGAAGCATTTTCGAGTCCAAATTGGTGGCACAGCTACCAACAGGCTTTCACTTGGAACCCTCTATGTACACCTAGAGATAGTTCAGCTATGGGGGCTGTCGGTATCTTACTAGCAGGGCGATTTGCAGCTTCTGAAGCTGCAGCAAAAATGGTTTACCCCACAAATCGTCGGTTTTCTAATAGTCTATCCGCGCTACAAGCCTCACTTGATACAATTCTATGCCAAGGATGTCGAGACAGAATCAAAATTGGAAGTGCGATTCTAGCTATAACCCCTCAAGTTTCACAAGATTGCCAACGCACACTTTCAGACGCCCATACATCGGGGAGTAATCGAGCTTCAGAGGTTTTAGACCCGTCTCAAGTACCTGCTAGCGATATTACTCCATCCGAAAATGCTCCAGGCGAACAACACCCGATCAGACTATGAGTTCTTTCTTCAAATCAAAAACTTTCTCCCCCTAGGAATGCATGCACCGACCTCCTTGCTGAGGCCATTCTTGTGGAAGAAGACAAGCAACCACGGGACGGTTTGGCAACCGTTTGCCATTATTTGAGGTACCCAAATTGGAAATTTAAGAGACCAAAGCCAATCCCCACTTACGGTCTCCTCAGCGGGGCAGGAATTCGTGCACCCAAATGGAGGTTCAAAGGGCGAGTGTCACAAGTCGAGAACAGCTTCTCTTCGTTTCCAACCAATACAATAGACACCTCTCGTCGATCTTTCGGGTATCTGCCAAGGAGATCTGCACAGTATAATGACTGGGAGAGATGGACTTGATTGGAAATTTAAGATTTTTGTATTGTGTATGAGATTTGTCAAACTTCTAGTGGAGACATATTTTAGAAAATTTTCATCATCAATATATTGATCTCGATGGTTGGGATACAACTGAGAAACGACAAAAAAACATAAAGCCACTCTCAAGACATTCTGCAAGGACCGACACCTCCAAACAAATTCCCTCAAAATACAAGACCATATAGTTTTTTGCAAATCTTTGTAGCCCTTGACTCTTCAAACAATTCTGTGTAAATATTTCTGTGTTCCGGGAAAACTCAAAATTCGCGAGTTTGGCGCCCTCCTTCCGGCCGATGAATCTATTCAACGAACCGACGAGTAAGAAGCTCCCCCAGCCCATAATACCAAGAGCTATAAGCCATCGTACGTTTGTCCTGCTATTGTAGATAAGACCAAATACAATGCATATGAGACTTGATGATCAGATAACCATCGTCACTAAAAGACTATTGTGTACGCTTATTTTGCCTCTTGGAAGTCTTGGTCTCGCCTCTTGGTCGTCTTCAGGAGTGAGATTGTTCAACCACACGTTATAGGCAATGTCAGCATCTATCTTTCTTGATTTAGTCCAATCCACGAATTGCATCCAAAGGACCCTGACAAGAGATATGGTTTCAAGTAAGACAACCTATCCAGCACCAAAGCTTGCCCAATTTTTGTTCAGGGCAATAGCAGTGACAATCCCGCAATACGGAACAAAGAAAATTAGCAAGAACATCGTCAAATACCTATAGAGAGGAAGTAAAATAGCTTTTCCTGCAATACTAGAGTTGTTCCTGCGATGACTTCTGGCCTCTCTCGCATTGGTAAAGTCTGCAACATGGCTCAAGTCAGAATTCTTTCTTAGAATTAGGAGGTGAACTTACCTGTTTCTATCATGCAGCGAGTTCCTTTTGCGATCTCTTGATTTTCTGCCTGCACTGTATTCGCTGGGAAACTTTGCTCATCCCCACCATGAGGGCTGAAGTTTCGACATATGAGTGAGCAAATGTACTTGCGATGCCATTCAGTATCATATGCCGAGGTTTCTTCCAATGTGTGGCTTGTAGTCTTGACGAGAAACGACATCGGCAGCACCCTTTGAGCGTTCAAGATACTCCGCAGCTTTTCACCTTCTTCGTCATCCCTTTGGCTCAAAATGTCACTGGATAAGACGTTGACCATTAGGGCAAGTATTATAAGACGATCTTGGGAACGGTGAGTTTGCCGAAGCGTGAGCTTGTTCCAGGTATTCGAAAAAATAGCTGGGTTGTCACTTTGCATAAGTTCGCGAGTATCATGCCACCGATATCTCCTTGCCGTGGGGAAACGTGAGAGCCACAAGCTGACTTCGTCAGCAACACGAAGGAAATCGGAATTTCGAGGTCTAGTCCTGGTTCTTTTCTTGTCGGTCGCCCGAGCATTCACCCACTTCCCATTTATTGTTCTTCTCATGCCCTTGTCCAGGATTATTTTAGCGCGTGCTGTGTCTAAATGTTTGAAGCCGTCTGCAAACATAACAAAAGTACGAGGGCCCGTAGCCCCCTCCTGAACGGTCTAACATCGTGACATCCAGGGTGAGCAAAGTACTCGTACAAATATTTCCTTATTTGGCATTCTCTGGTGCGATGTCTTTCTCTTTTCAGGGTCTATTACCAACACAGAATGAGCCCCAGCATATATTTGAGTCATTCGATATATCGCCATTGCTCTCAGCTTCTAGCTTTCTAGGGCCTGCTGGTTCGTTCTAGGATCATTTACTCTAATAGGGATGCATAGCGTGTCAATCCAAAACAAGTCCGTATCTCTGCGAAGTCAACGCCATCGTCTCAAGATCCAGTAGTGGATGTGGGGATAGCTCTTCAACTCTTTCTCGACCGAATTTCGAGTACGTTCTCCAGCACTAGCAATCTTCTGCAACTGACAAGCAAATCATGCATTTCCTGAAGGCTTGCCAATTCCACCCGCCCAAGTTTGGGAGATAGCGACGTAACGAGTATCATATCCTGCTTCTACAACCTCAAGCGAAGATGGAAACCCATCATACCCAAACTTTACTCGGATCAGAGGAATTCGCTTCTCCAGAGTAATTTCTTTGAAAGCTTCACGTCCACAGCCAGCTGCCGACACGAACACTTTTCTTGACAGTGCTTGAATGGATATTCCCGGTAGTTGACATGAAATTTGCATTGAGCAACGTCGCAATTTAAATGATTGGCATTGAGTTGTCGTGATAAGCAGCTAAGGTAATGACATGTCGCCCAGGAATAGTCCTGCAAAATACTGGAAGCAAACTTGGGGCACCAACCATGCGAGCTTTGCATTCGACGCTGGAGTATCATTCCATATGCCCCAGGTGTATCAAGCTCCAGAGTGGTCTCTGCAGAGGATTTTCTGCTCTCATTACTTTCGAATCTTGATTGTTTGAGGCACAACTCATGCACAGCTTCGATGATGATTCAGATGGACAATGCGACCAAATGAATGATGGTGCTGTCTTCAAAATGGTGGGGATCATAGGGAATTTCTTTTGTACCATATTCAGTGCCTGTTGGACGTATCCGAGAATGCGTCGCCAGTGAGAAATGTCCCCTCGCTTAAAGTGGTCTGGTTGAATAGGAAGACTAACTTTTTGGAGTCGATAATTCTTTCAGTTGATTCAGGAATCGTCTTGACGAAGGTCTCTGGTCTGATATATTTATGGGAGATAGTATATAGCAGGCCAAAGTAGAGCTCTATATGTGCTTTTTTTTCTACATCTTTTGGAGATCTCGTATTGTGCCAGCAGATCGAGGGACGAGGTTCTGTGCCATGGTTGTATATGTTGGTTGGAGACGAAAAGTATTCTTCAACTTCAGCGAGGCTACACAGGAGTGGTATGTTCAGAGCTCCAGTCGACAAGGTCGGCTGCGACAGATGATCCATACTTTAAGAAGTCAAACTTAGGACTCGTGCTTGAAACTGGGTATCTAAAACATTGCTGATATGATTGAATATCATAAGTTTTTTTTGTGGAAGACTTTAAAAGATATGATGGCTGCTCACGTTACCCAATGATTTGTTGCCTAATATCGGTGTCTGCACGCCTGTATTGGTCTCCAAGCAGACGAGCAGGGCGAGCGAGGCTTATAGGCTATAACGAAACGCCACGCCTCCCTACACCGAACTGCGCATGCCCAGGTGGCGGATATTCAGACTACCTAAAGATATAGCGTAAGGAACATAGCCTTTCGATATTAAATCGAATACTGTGTAATTACACGGCAAGTAGAACAAAAGAGTAATCAGAGAGCGTGTTGTTAAGCTCTTCATTGTTACACAACAGAGCCTTCTCTGTACTCAACATTGATTATTCTTCAGAAATGAGGCTATGCAGCCCTGGAATCAGCCCAACAATCTCACTGTTTCTAACTACAGCCTCACCCGTCAACTCCATCAAATCTTGTCCCGACAAATACCAGTCTTCAAAGAAGAATTTGCAAGATGAAATCCTCCATTAGAGAATCGGCACAGCGAGATAATGATTCATCTGAGAAGGGCGATAGCTATGCATGTATGCGGTTTCACGAATATATGAAAGAAAATAATCATGGTGGTTTCAAAGAGGCGCTCGGTAGTGCTTCCAACGAGAACGCAAATATAAAAGATGATATGGATAGGAATGAGTCTCAAGGAAATTTTACCATGGCAAGAAACGAACTGCATCGAAGAAGAAAGGGGAAAATCACAGAAAATCAAGCAAGCTTGAGCGAAACCGAGTCCATTACAACAAACCAGCAAATCAGTTTTCGACTCCAAAATTTTGATATTTGCATATCCGAAAAGACAAAGTGAGACTTCTTACACCTGTAGTGTTTATGCTAACAGAAGAAGGCCACCACATATATATATACGTCGATAATCAAGAAGTCCTAGATTCTGATCTCGTACCGAGGCTAAAAATGGTTGGTTTACAAGTAACTCGTGGTCCAGTTTATTTACTGATAGATTTGCAAGTTGAGAGAAGAGGATTCAGATCCACGCTGGGAATGGATGATGCAATTGTAAGTTTTCCCCAGCATCATAGGTCGTTTAACTAACAACAAAGTAAGTGCGATATTTCCCAGAAAGCAGGGTGAAATGAAGAGAAGCCGAAGAGTAGCTTCGTTCTCGCAATATACGAGAGATCAATTGGAACAGTATTGGTCTATTACTGTCAGTTGCTTGCTTGCTCATGACAATTTGTGGTCTGGTGCTTTGACATACAGGCCAGTGATCAGCAATGATACATGGAAAGGTATCGTTTATTACGGGATCATATCACTCAAACTAACTCGTTTGCTAGGATATCTTGTTTGTAGTGATCACAGCTGGGACTTTGCATGCACCTTAGCTATTTCCCATAACTCCAGTTCAAACGCTATTTATGGTATCTCCATAGATCTAGAAGTCCAAGAAGCAACAGTTTTGGCAAGCGTGTTAGGACGAGAGAAGAGATGTGGGGGCCACCCGTTATTTGTTCCTACGATATTTGCATCTCTTTATATCGGGTTGACGATCGATATCGATCGAAGGCACAGTAAGGATTTCTACAATATACAAACTTGCATGGAGACGGATGAGTATATTGAAAGTCCCAAAGTGCGAATGGCGCTTGATCTTGTCAAATTTACCAGAAAGCTGACTTCACTTTCAACTTCGAATGTGAGGGTTACTCAGCTTTGTTCAACTCAGGAAAGTATTACATGTTTCCTGTGGGAGCAACATGGGTTGTTGAAAATAGAGGCTTCCACCGGTGACGATATTTTAGCGACACTGTGTGAGAGCCTTGCTTTTACAAGAGAGAGCTTGCAAGCAGAACGTCAGCACAACGGATATGTCAAAGCAGCAGCACAAGCACAAGTTCAAATGGTAATGAAATCCATCTCCGCAGGCTAATCTCGGCGTACTGACAACATCAAGGTGTATTCTCTCACAGCACAACGAGACAACAAGGATAGCCTAAACCTAGCCCCACTATCACAAAAACAAAACGAAATCAACATCCAAATCTCCAAATTCGAAGCCTACGAAAGTCGTCTCAGCAACAAAATGGCTAAATCTTCATTGAAATATAGTGCTGTTATGCAGGTCATTGCCGCAGTCACACTTGTGTTTCTCCCTGGCACATTCGTTGCCACACCTTTTAGCACTAGCTTTTAGAATTTTCAACCGGAAGATACTAAGATGGTTGTAAGTAAGTGGTTTTGGCTGTATTGTGTTGTGACTGTATTGTGTTGTGACTGTGGTGCTTACCTTGACTGTGCTTGCTACGTGGAGGTTTGTTTCGAGGATGAAGGCTGATGGGTTGGAGTTGCCGCCTGAGTTGGACTTGGGAAAGTTGATTGGGAAAGAGGATAAGGTGGAGGGTGGAGTTTTTGACTATAAACAGCCTGTTTAGGACCCGTTATAGATGGCCATTGCTTTTGGCAATGGGCTTGTAAGATGGTTACACAAATCACGTGCAACCGCGTGCAGGCTCCCGTTAAAATCCAGCAAATTCAACTTCAACCTCCAAAAGCTCGCGGGCCAGACTTCGAGCTCGCCTCCAACCAACGTTCACACTGAGAGGTAAGCAGCCTTGCACTCAGATATAAGTGACAAGCTTCACTAACGTGCAATGCAGAACTGAATCTGCGACTGGCTTAGGGCCACCGCACGGCCGCGCTTCTTCCCTCATCATCGATCTCCAGTACACCTTCGCCATGGAATCCCCAGAGTCCTGTGATGATCCATCCCGCAATTCATCCGGGACTTCTTCCCAGCGTCTACAACCGGAATTTGAGACTCCGTAAACGTCAGAGCCCTCGTTTACTCTATTTCCGCTTTTATCACCAGAAATTCCACAAAAAATATGGATTGCCTCAGTCGTTCCACGCATCGTGTATCTTGAACTGTGCTGGGCCAAGACCCATCATTGTTCGCGAGTATGGTCGCAGACATCTATCGACGGGTCTGAAATTATGTGATTTTTCGATTGGGATAACCAAGATGAGGAGACCCGTGGCGTCGGGGGGGGGGGGGGGGGGGGGGGGGGGGGGGGGGGGGGGCAGAACCTATCTGGTATGACAACCTCCCAGTGTCTTCTTGTTCAGTTTTTTTGTGACCTATGGAACATTTTACTTTACTCTTTCAACGCCTTGTACTAGAATTGTGATGGTTTTAATACGTATATTGAGCTGACTTGTGAAATTGGTGTTTAGGGGACTTAAATCAACTTGCAGACCACCTCCACTATTACTTGTCTCTAAGGAGTCCAACGCTGTGGCTAGAACAATATACAAGTTGCCATTTAGCTCTTCTTACAAGCTTCCTACAACGTGGTTTAGTTCCAAGTTCGGCATATTATACCTAGACTGGAGCTACTCCTCCACATATTACCCCAGTGCAGACGAGGAGGCAAAAGACTGCTTTAATATCTTCCCAAACGAGGTTGGTGATAGATCGCAGATCAGAAACCTAGCAATATACACTTCGGCAACCCTAGTTGATAAAAAAGAATGGCTCGATGAGATACTCAGCGAGTTCGGCAATATACAGAGTCTCACACTTGTCCAAGCACACTTTTGTTCCAATCGATGGGAAGACAAGGGTGATTGTGTCTTCCTTGAACAGGCAGAAGTTGTCGAACATCACGAATGGCTTCCAATCCGGACTCATCAATTCACACCTTTGCATCCTATTTTCATCCGGCGCCTTACAACTATTTCCAAGGGAATGTTGCCTCGGATTTATCCTCCCAGGGGGGGTTGAGCGCGAGTATATATGAAACGTTTGACATCAAACTATTTGGATCTGCAGAGGAAATCTGGAATAGCGATGTCCTTTCTAGACTACTGGAAAAGAACTGTCTTGAAGATTCGTCAAAATGGACCAAACCTCATCTGCAGTGTATACCAATCATGGAATTTGTGAAAAAGCGCAAGCTTCTTCAAGGTATGCAGTAGTATGACAAAATTAGGGCTGCCATCAGATACAAAGCAACTTTGACATCCGGAAATTATGATTCCCTTGAGATGTCCGCCCCATTATCCACTTCTTTCGTTGATCTGGCTCTTATGTTTTGCCAAGACAAGGATATTGATCTCAAAGTGGACAATTGTTGAATTGTGTTTGCAAATGTATTGTCATCTAAAGAGTGATTGTATTTTGTCTGTCTAAGAGAGTGTAAAGAGGAAGATGTCCTCGAGTACTTATACATGTTGAGTAAGAAGCTAGGCCTATTC